>BSBK01001976.1:1165000-1270000 GCA_027943335.1 Chamaecyparis obtusa
TGTACATGCATATATATAAAAATAAATGATAGGGATTAGGACATTGTGTGGATCTCGCAAGCATGTAACTACAACTCTATCCCTCAACCATATCAAACACATCAAACAAAAAATTAAAACATACATGATAGCCATACACATGCAAGTATGGGGTAGGTAAAATCATAAATATAAACATTTTAAACATATAAATAATAATCATCAAAGTAACTAACATCATCTAATTGCAAACATATGATGTCTCATAACTATCTAATATTAAATCACCATGTAATGTCATGCATCCAAAATCACATAATAAAGATGAAATAATCAACACACGCATAAAAGTGGCCTAAAAGAGTTTGGCAATATAAAACTAAAAAGTACACTATGGGTGGGCACTACATCCACCTCCTCTAAAATTAGGCTTACTCATAGAAGCCTACAAAAAAATAGGGATATAAATCCTATAATCTCACTGTGTCCTCCCAAGTCACTCATGACTCATCAGTAGGGTTCCATTGGACCCTTACCTTCTCAATGGTGTGATCTATGAGGGTCAACTCTCATTGTTGAAGAATGTGAATAGGCTCCAAAGCCAACTACCCATCCTCTACTTGCAAAGCGTTCCAGTCAAGAATATGTGCAACATCTGTTATATATTGTCTAAGTATTGAAACATGGAAAACATCATGAACATGAGATAAGTTGGGTGGAAAATCAAGATGGTAAGAAATCGGTCCCATCCTCAATAATCTTAAATGGGCCAACAAAACAATGTGCCAACTTCAAACCCTTTCTATAATGGATCAAACTCTTCCATGGACACACTCTTAGAAACACCTTAGCACCAACTACAAACTGCCTATCCACTCTATGAGTATCTACATACTTCTTCTTCTTATCCTGAGCTATGGTCACATGTGCACATATGCATTCCACCTGCTACTCCATATCTCAAAGTATCTCAGGACCTAACAAAATATTATCCTCTAGCCTATCCCAACTCAAATGTGTACAAAAAGGATGACCATAAAAATCTTGGAAAGACAACATACCAATCAAACTATGATAGCCATTTTTGTAGGAAAAATCGATGAAATACAAATAGTCCTCCCACTAGTGAGTCTGTCTATCCATGACATACATCCAAAACATATCCTCAAGCACCTGATTAACTCACTCTGTTTGAACATTGGTTTCAAGGTGATATTCAAAACTAAAATTTAGTTGTGCTCCAAGATCATGTTGCAAGGAAGTCCAAAATGCAGAAGTGAATACTGGATCCCTATCTGATATAATCCTATGAGGAATACCATGTAACCTCACAATATCCTACATAAAGACTCTAGCTATTTAAGTTTTTGTATAAGATTCTCTCATAAGAGAAAAGTGTTCCACTTTGGTTAACCGGTCAATAGTAACCATGATGATATCATATTTGTAGGGAGTCATAGGAAAACCTATGATGAAGTCCATCGAGATGATATCCCATTTCCATGATGGAACGTGATTAGGTTGTAAAAGTCCTACTTGATGCTAGTGGCCTACCTTAACCCTCTGACACTCTAGACATCTTGCCACAAAATCAACAATGTCATGTTTCATACTGAACTATTAATATAATTGTTGAAGGTTTGCATGCATCTTCTTGACACTTGGATGTGCCAAATAAGGTGCACAATAGGCCTCAGATAAAAGAAAAGTATGAAGATCATTTGATGGAGGTACATTTATTCAACTCATATAACACAAAAGACTATCAGATTCCAAAACACATCTTGAAAACCTACCTTCCAAATGTCTCCCCGACTCAATCTTAGCTCTCACTTCCTTGTACCAAATATCTATAGGAGGTTCCTAGAGTATAAGACTCTGCAAATATACACCAAGAGTCAAATTTGTTATATCATGCCTCCTACAACTCAAGGTGTTGGATACCAAATTTTCCTTACCCTGGATTTACTTGACCTCAAAGTCATGCTCACAAAAAAACTCTATCCGTCGCCTCTCCCTAGCATTCAAATTAGGCTGGGTAAATATATATTGTAAGTTTCAATGATCACTATGAAGCTCAAATCGATGTCCTAATAGAAAATGTCTCCTTTTTACTAATGCATGAACTACTATTGGTAACTAGATTGTGTGTAGGGTAGTTCAATTTGTGTTTCTTGAGTTGCGAGATTCATAAGAAATCACACGTCCTTCCTGCATAAGGACCGCTCCTAGACCTTCCAAAGAAGCATCAACACACACCATGAAATCAGATGTTGGGTTGGTTATTGCTAAGATAGGTGCACTGGTCAGACACTTCTTGAGGTTCTAGAGAGCCTCTTCACACTTCTCTGTACAAACATACTTCTTTCCTTTCCTTTGGAGAGAAGTAATATTATATGCAACCCTAGAGAAGTCTTTAAAAAACCTGTGATAGTATTATGCCAAGCCCATGAAACTATGAACTTTGAATATGTTGGTGGGAGTTGGCCAATATACTATAGCCTGAATCTTGGAAGAATCCACTAAAATACCCTCACTTGAGATTATATGCCCCAAGTACTAAACTTCAAACTAAAAGAAGTCACACTTTGTTGCATTGGCATACAACTAATTGTTACAAAGATACTATAAAACTAGTCATAGATGTTCTTCATGCTCCTCTACAGATTTAGAATATATCAATATATCATCCTAGAAGATGAGAAAAAAATGATCAAGGTAAGAATGAAATACCCCATTCATCAAGCACATGAAAATAGATGGAGCATTTGTCAAACCAAAAGGAACTACTATGAACTCAGAATGTTCATAGCGAGTGTGAAATGTAGTTTTGTGAGTATTTGCATCTTGAATGCATAAATAATGGTATCCTAACTTGAGATCAATCTTGGAGAATACCTTGGCCCCTTCTATCTGATCAAAGAGATCATCAATCCTGGAAAAGGGTACCTTGTCTTGATCGTTACCTTGTTCAATTGTCTATAGTCAATGCACAAGCGTAAAGATCCATCTTTTTTCTTAACAAAGAGTACAGGTGCTCCCCATGGTGAAACACTTGGCCGAATAATTCTCTTTACCAAAGATCTTCTAATTGGAGCTTAAGCTCACTCAACTCCTATACAGTCATCTGATAAGGAGCTCTAGATATAGGTTGTTCTCCTCAAACAAGATCAATGTGAAAATCTATGTCACTCTTTGGTGGCATACCCAAAATCTCATTAGGAAAGACATTGGTGAATTCTTGAAGTATAGGATGATCAATAGTTTCTACTTCATCCAACTCATTCATATTTATAGAAAATACTTGATATCCCTTTCACAAGCTTTGCTTGAATTGTATAGTGGAAATCATACGAAGAGATATAGGACAGTGAATTCCCACTATCTTACAATCCTTTCCAACATCATCCTTTCATTTGATTATCTTTTGTCTACAATCAATATTGGCTACATGAGAACCTAACCAAACCACCCCAAGAACAATATCATATGATCCCAAAGGAATCACACAAAGGTCAACCTTGGTGATAAATTTACCTAGGTTCAACTCACATTTATGCACTAGAGATTTTTTTGATATTCTTTCCCTAGATGCTAACTCTACTTGCCAACCACTATCTTGCTTTATTTCCACTATCCCATAATTCTCTACTACAAAAGGATATATAAAAGAATATATACCTCCTAAATCAAATAAAATAGAAAGAGAAATACCTCTAGTAGCACCATAAGTTTCTACCACAGTGACCAGATGCTTTGCTTGAAAATGATCCACTGTCGCAAATACTCTTTGAGATCTATCGGCATCCCCTATAGTAGGCTCAAAATTTGTAGGTCTCTATCCTAAAACTTGTGATGCACGTTGAGGGAAATTCACTGCAATGTGACCATACTATCCACATGAGAAGCAACCATTTCCTCTACCATGACCTCTCCCAATGGAGGGTGCACTAGACTACCGAAAAATGCCCCTACTAGCAATGTAGGGGCTGGTTGCACATGTTACATAGAAAGTTACACAAATTCTTAGATTGAGGATAACCATTTTGTGTTGGAGGGTTCATCCCCTTCTACAATTGACTATAAAAGTAGGGAGGAGGTTTCATAAATTTCCTTACTCCTACCTATCCATCATGTCCTAGAGACAAATTTGCCTCCACCAAAGTAGCCTTAATAACTCTTCCTTGAGCATCTTAGGTTCAAGAACCTTAACTCCTCTGATGATGCACCCATTAAGCCCCCTAATGATGTGTTGCAATATAAGTGGTAACTTATTACTAAATCATTCATATGGATTGAGCTTGAAGAAATGATGCTCATAATCCTGGAAAATCATAGATAATTATTGTAGATCATGGAACTCATCTATGCACTTCTTCTGTCATTGATCAGATAAGAAATGTTCTCAAAATTTCTCGAGGAAAAGCTCCCAAGTGACAGTCTACATGGTAAGTCCTAGTTTCTACTCCTCAATTTTCCACTAAGAAGTTGCAAAATCTTCAAGGTGAATAATGATACATCTTTCCCTAACATTGGTATCAAATTGTTGCATGATAAAATATTGGTCTAATGCAATGAGCCAAGTCTCTGCCTTGAAACCAATGCCAAGACCATTAAAAGAAGGAGGTCATGATCTCAAAAGGTCTCTCATTTGATTTTACTTTATGGATCTCTTTCCAAGAGTAGTGTCCCTTCCTCTTGGACTTCTAGATCTCTGTCTCTCCTCATTATTAGAATGGTGTGATGCTTCCTATTCAGGATTTTCTTGTGTGGGTAGACATTCTAGAACAGTCTAGAGAATCTGCATAGCATTAAGTTCTCTTGAATCACCATGATGTTCACCACCATCCTCTTCCCTGATCTCCTCAACTCTTTGACTCATAGGAGGGCTAGGAAGTCTTCTCCTTCCACATCCTCTACTATGGACTCCACTTCAGCCTCTAGCAAAAGATCTAGTTTCAGTGACCATATTTCTTACAACATTCAACAAGAAGGATAAAATAAATAAGACGTGAAGAAGTCATAAATAAATAGCCTGAAAATACAAGAGTGTTATATGTCTAAGTTTTATTTCACATTTTAACTACTAGACACCTAATGGATGTACAAAATTCTCAGAGTTCCTAGTGTAGAAACATGGGCTCTGATACCAAGTGTAATGCCCCACAAAGGAACCCAAGATATATTAACTTAAAATATGTTACTAACTTTACAGAATAATTTTTTTCTTAAGAGTTTAAAAATAGTATTAAATAACAAAGAGGAAGTAAAACATGAAGCCCACATATACTCATAAACATAATCTTAATTACATATTACAAATCTCAAGGGTTCCTTAATGTAGAATTACATAAATATAATTTAATCTATTAAGTATAATAATATTCTAAATCTTCTATATAGTACATCATAAATACATTTGAACAATAAAGTATACATGATAACCCACATCCACTGCACAAGTCATAGGGTATGTAAATACAATTGAGTACAAAGTACAATTAAATAAAGAATATGAATAAGTCTCCCAAGATAGATAAGATAAGATAAGATAAGAAGAAACCACAACAAGGATCATCCAACACTGTACAAGAATGTTTAAGTCTCAAATGGTAAAAGAATTACTACCTCCTGGAAACTTGTGGTTCCACTCCTACCATGTTGAGGAGATAACATTAGACCCCACTCGAATAACAATACCAAAATCAATTATTAGATAATACTAAGAAAAGGTCCTATAAGTTCCTATCTTAAGGGTATAGCTCACTGACTCAAAGGTACATGTACTAATCCAAAGACAACCAACACATGTAGGAAACCTAAGATGAAATCAAGGAAGTGCCATCACATATGTCAACCCCTTGGAATGATCTCACTGGACTCTGCCTCCCAAGTGTGATCATATGTGCAACCTGAAATCCTCTCATGTAGACAAGGATAAATGATCATGTTAGAACTCACCGCCACTACTAGATGGGAAAACATATTCTCCCACTCTCATCCTTAGCCTATACTAGCACTCAAGGCCTAAGCAAGGAATCCATTATCTTATTAATTCATTTTAAAACCGTATTTAATTATATTATCACTTATTTAAGTAAACTACTAAGGATACCCAAGTGGGAACTTCTATGTTCCAGCGTCTCCAAAGAAAGCCACTTCCCCTTTAATACCTAGATAACCTATCCTAAGTGCATACATCTCAAAACATTACTCATGGGTCATCATGAATCATAACATTAGAATCTAGTTCTAAGATATAACAGGAACATACATAAACAACTTCCATAAGATTGGGTTATAACACAATCAAATGTCACAGAAGTATGCAAGGAAAACAAACATACACATTGACCCTAACCCTGCCCCTAGTAATAATCCTAAAAGGATTATGTAAAAAGATTCCCTCCTAACCCATAAATACAGAAGAAAAAACATACATAAAATTTAATTAATAATTAACTAATTTGTAAAGTACCATTACATAATTTAATTTATTAAATAATCACTAGCAAAACTATAATTACATTATCGAATTAAATTCCAATACTAAGTAAATCAATTTATAATGTTAATTAAAAATAAATTGATTCCTAATTAATAATTACTAAAGCAATATAATTTCATAAAAGTTCTCATTTTAGAAGGTAAAACAAATTCCCTTAAGAGTGAAATTACAAAATACTCTAAAAGAAATAATGCATTAAATAAATACACACACACACACACACACACACATATACATGCATATATTTAGATTTTCAACTTCTACTATGGTTGTAGTATTTATTTTATTATTTATTATTAAAATCTTATTTTTAATTATATTTCATTTATTTTTATTTATTATTATTATTATTATTTTATATTATTTATTTATTTATTTAACAATTCACACACACACACACACAAGAACCCACATATATAAAAAATATAAAACAAAACCACATTATACCATACTACCAAGCGACAACTTGTGTTGTGGCACGGTAGCACCACTGCCATGACAGTCCATGTTGCTGGGTGGGGGTAAAACCCCGACTCCACTAAATTTTTTTAATAAATATACACATATTTTTTTTAAATTTTTTTATTTTTTTTTTATATTTAAAATCTAAATTTTTTTATATATAATTAATTTAATTTTTTTATAAGAGATACACACACACACACACACACACACACACACACATTTATTTTCTCCATAGAATATCAACAACGATGAATTCACATAATGGGTTATTACCAAGAAAATATTTTAAAAATTCAATTGATACAACCCTAAGGTTTTCTACCATAAAATTTTCAAACCCCAACTGGATTTAAAATGAGACATAATTATGGAAATTCATCCAAGCACCAACTCTCATAAAATTGAATTCCAGAATCTCAAACATGATAGAAAAATCAACAAAATAGCAATATCATGTAGATCTAACAGGCACGAAGAAAACAATCTTTTGAAATACAAAAAGTAAACTTACGATGGTTTTCAAACCCTACCTCAAACCACCAATTGAAGAAATATGATGAAGACCAGAAAAATACTGAAAAATCTCAACCTTTCCAAAAATATTTCAATTCAATCATTTCTCCAAAACCTGTAAACCTATGTGTGGAATAATGGCCAAATTCCTTCTCACAAAGGAAAAGGCTCTAAAATTCCAACTCCACTATGAAAATTTGGAACTCAACTTAACTCTTCAACTTTATTTTTATATCACTCTGTTTTGCTTGATCTATTCCCTTTTCTCATTAATAACCCCATGTGCTTTTTTTAATTCTTTTTTATATCAATTCACTCAACTAATAACATTTACTTTATTTATTAAGTTTTATTTAAATTGAATGTGCAACTAAATGCATATTAATTATAACTAAAAGAATATTATTCTAAGACACTTTGTTATTTTATTCAATTTTCCTCAAGTTCGAATTTAATAAATTATTCCATACACTTCGTTGTTTTATTCTCTTTAATTCCACCATTTGAATTTTAATTTAAGTCCTTTTTAATTAATTAATATATTTAATTAATTTTTCTTAATTAAATACATTCACATTAATTTTCTATATTTAATAAGATTTAATTATTTAAACCACATAATTAATCTTAATAAAATATTTAATTATTTCAAAATAACCACACCAACTAGCCAAAGACCAACTTAACCCAATAAAACAATAATCATGCTCAAGGGAAAGGCTTATGGACTCATGTCATCTAGACGAATTTAGAAGGGTAAAAATATCATAAACTTGTCCACTATTTTAGGACAATAAAATGGATTAGGTTGGGATTTGGATATGAATATTATCTCCCCTCTCTTACTATTGAGACTTTTGTGATAGGGCATGCTCATCCTGACAATTCAGGGATGTTGATGTCTGGTACTTGCAAACCTACATAAAAGATAAGCATGCACACACACACACACACACACACACACACACACACATATATAGCAGGGATCGGGACATCATGTAGATCCCACAAGCAAGTAACTACGACTCCATTCCTCAACCATATCAAACACGTCAAATAGAAAAGTAAAACATACATGATAGCCATGCACATGCAAGTATGGGGTAACTAAAATCATAAATATAAATAACATTTTTAACATATAAACAATCATCATCAAAGTAACTAACATCATCTAGCTACAAACATATGATATCTCATAACTATCCAATATTAAATCACCATGTAATGTAATGGAGGAGCATCTCGGGTCCTTGGAAATCATGTGTCACCAAAAAGAATTTGGAGTTTATCTATGTTGCTCATTTTCTTCTTTGACCGAGTTGGTCGGTTTCCTTTGGTTATCAAATGTGATCGGTTCTCTCCTGGGTGGTCGATTATTTCACTAGGGCTCGGCATTCCCTGTCTACTGCTTAGTTATCATGCTTACCAACGGGTCTAGTTTTGTTTCCTATTGTGGCCGACTTGTTCATTTATATTGGATCACGTAATTAATGTTGGTATCCATCATTGGGAAGCATGTGGTCCTAGATTTGACCGTTACTTCCATTTATTATGGATCTGAAGGCCGACTCAGCTTGGTAGCTTCTTGTATAAATGTAGTTGTTTCGTTGTAGTTTAGGGAGGAGTCAGTTTTGGGGGTAGAAGATATGAAACATTAGATTGGAGATTGTAATAGATCCTCACATGTTTGAGGACTTCTGTAATTCTTTGTAATATCAAGCCATAACTGGGAAGGCCTTACAACCTGACATGTATGGTTCTAATTGATGATAATATATGAAAGATCTAGCATTCTCCCTCTCATTGTTGTTGTTTGTTTCTTCTACATGTGTGTTGTAGGCTTGGATCATTAGGGTGCACAATCCTTTGGCCCCTCTTTCTCCCTACCCTTGCGTCAGGTGGTATCAGAGCGAGGTGAGATCTTGATCTAGTTCTACGGATCTAGGTTTGTAGGTTCCTCTTGAAGCCCTAGTTGATTGTTGTGGGGTAGCAAATTGTGATCTGACCTGCAATTACAGAGGGTTGTCAAGATGGTTCATGGGAGGTGAGATGTAGATCCAGGATTGGTAGATATGCTAAGGAAGATTGTTGCTAGATTAGAAGCAGTTGAAATAGACAAAAGAAGAGGCGGACATCTTGAAGATGTTAGTGATGATGAAATTGAAGAAGAATAGGCAAATGTAGAACCTACACCTGTTATGGATCAAGGTGAAGAAAGATTTTTGAAGGCTTTGACAAGTCTGGAGTCAACACCACATTTCAATCCTCCTGAGTATGGTGGAAAGTTGGATTCTGATGAATTGGTGGATTGGATCACTGAGATGGAAAAGTATTTTGAATATGAAAACATTCCTGAGGATAAGAAGGTGAAGATTGCAAGCACAAAGTTGAAAATTCATGCATCCTTATGGTGGGAACATTTTCAATTAGATAGGAAAAGGAAAGGAAAAGACAAAATCAAGGTATGGAGTAAAATGGTCAATAAATTGAAAGGCAAGTTCTTACCTTGTGATTATCAGATTAACCTAGTTTGGTGAATGCAAAGTTTGAGACAAAAAGATAGCTTGATAAAAGAGTACACTGAGGAATTCTATAGATTGGATATCAGATCTGGACATGATGAAGATGATGTGGAAAGAATTGGTAGATACCTGAATGGTTTGAGAGTTTCCATCCAAGAGGAGATTAGTATGGTCAAATTGGAGAACATTGAAGAGGCTTATCAATTTTCTTTGAAGGCTGAGAAGAAATTGAACAAGAAACATGAGCAAAGATAGAGAGGTCATGGTGGTAGATTCCCTAGAGGAAGAGGTAGATCTAATGGTGAAAATGGTAGATCTGAACCAGAAAAGACAACTCTGGACAAAGGCAAGACTGAGTGGAAAGGTGAAAGTTCTAGAGGAAGAGGTAGTAACTACCGAGGTAGTTATGGAAGAGGAAGTTTCTGAGGAACTTTTTATAATTGTGGAGAAGGACATAGATATTTTGAATGTACACAAGCTAGTAAGAAGGCTAGTAGTAGTAGAAATGCTTTGGTGCAAGAAGAGTCACCGAATGAACCTGAGAAAGAAAATAACTTGATGGTAAGGAGAGCATTGTGGAATGAAAGCAAGAAGGAAGATCTAGTAAGGAAAAAAATTTTCAAGACCAGGTGTAGACTTTCTAACAAATTTTGGAAGGTAATCATTGACAGTGGTAGCTCGAAGAATCTGGCATCTGAAGAGATGGTCACAAAATTGCAGCTGGAAAGGTTGGTACATCCGAAGCCCTATCAGATTTCATGCATCAAAGATGAGCATACACTCCTAGTAAGTGAACAATGTTATGTGAATTTGAAGATTGGAAAATACTATGATAAGGTGTTATGTGATATCATGCCTATGGATTGTTGTCATATTTTGTTGGGTAGACCTTGGAAGTATGATAGACATGCTATATATGATGGGAGATTGCATAAGTATACTATTGTGGTTGATGGAAAGAAACAAATCTTGTTACCATTGATGGAAGAACTTGCTAGTAATGTTTGCACATCTGTGAAAGTTTGTTTAATGGAAGGAAGGAAGTTTGTTAACTCTTTGAAGAGGAATGATGTATGTTTTGTTGTGATTCCTAATAAGCTGAGTAAGAAAATAGAGGATAATGTCCCTGAAGAGATTGATAAGTTAATCACTGAGTACAGTGATATCATTTTTGATAATGTACTTGATGGTTTGCCACCGAAAAGAAGCATTGATCATTGTATGGATCTAATCCCTGGAGCTAGTTTATCGAATAAGGCACCTCATCGGTTGACACCTACTGAGAATTAGGAATTGAACCGACAGATTCAAGAGTTGCTGAAGAAAGGTTTGATCAGAGAAAGTTTGAGTCATTGTGCAGTACCTACTATATTGGCACTGAAGAAGAATGGAGAATGGAGAATGTGTACTGATTCCAGAGCAATCAATAAGATAACAGTGAAGTATAGGTTTCCTATACTGAGGATGGATGATATAATGGATAGTTTGACTGGAGCAAAGTATTTCACAAAGATTGATTTGAAAAGTGGGTATCATCAGATTAGAATCAGAGAAGGTGATGAATGGAAGATTGCTTTCAAGACAAAAGAAGGTTTGTATGAATGGTTGGTTATGCCTTTTGGTTTAACTAATGCACCGAGTACTTTTATGAGGTTGATGAAAGAATTTTTGAAGAAATTCTTGGGTAATTTTGTGATTATATATCTTGATGATATTCTGATATTCAGTAAGACTAGAGAAAAAAATTTGTTGCATGTTAGACAAGTTTTGCAAAGATTGAAAGAGGAAAAATTGTTGATAAATCTGAAAAAATGTTCATTCATGAAAGAGGAGATTGTGTATTTGGGATTTGTTATTTCGGTTGATGGTTTGAAGATGGATCCTGAAAAGGTTGAAGCTATTCTGAATTGGCCTACACTTGTGAATGCTACCGAGGTAAGATCATTTCATGGTTTGGAAAGTTTTAACTGAAAGTTCATAAGGAATTTCAGTTCAATTTGTAATGTTATGACTGAAACTATGAGAGGATACAAAAGAGAATTCAAGTGGACACATGGAGCTGACAGAAGTTTTGAGACCCTGAAGCAGAAGGTTGCTGAATTACCTATTTTGGCATTACCTGATTTCAGTAAGGTATTTCAAGTAGAATGTGATGCAAGTGGAAGTGCAATTGGAGCTGTGTTGAGTCAAGAAGGTAAACCTATTTCTTTCTTTAATGAAAAGTTGAATGATGCTAGAAGGAAATATTTTGTGTATGATCAAGAATTCTATGCTATTGTTCAAGCACTGAAGAAATGGAGACATTATTTGATACCGAGTGAATTTGTGTTGTATTATGATCATAAGGCTTTACAATATTTAGGTATTCAGAATAAGTTGAATCAGAGACATATGAAATGGGTTGAGTATTTGCAGAGTTACACATTTGTGATAAAGCATAAGAGTGGAGTCACTAATCAATTTGTTGATGCATTGAGTACAAGAAGATCTTTGATGACCGAGATGAAAATTGAAGTTCTTGGTTTTGATGAGATGAAAGGTTTGTATGAAAATGACCCTGATTTTTCTGAGCCATGGAGAAAGTACAAAGCACCTATTCAAGATCAACAAGATACTAAATGGGATGAATATTTTATTTAGGAAGGTATGTTGTTTAAAGGTATTCAATTGTGTATACCGAGAGGAGTAATGAGATCTAATTTGATAAAAGAAAAACATAGTAGTGGTTTGCCTGGACATTTTGGCATTGATAAAACATGGAATTTTCTTAAGGAGAAATAATTTTGGCCGCAGTTGTATAGAGATGTTCAGAAATTTGTGAAAAGTTGTGGAATTTGTCAAGTTGCAAAAGGAGTAAGTTAGAATACTGGATTGTATACATCAATTGTTGTTCCTAAGAAACCTTGGATTGACATCAGTATGGACTTTGTTCTTGGCTTACCAAAGATAGTAAGAGGTAATGATTCAATATTTGTTGTTGTGGATAGATTTTCTAAGATGACACATTTTATACCATGTAGAAAGACATCAGATGCAGTACATGTAGCAGATCTTTTCTTTAAGGAAATTGTCAAATTGCATGGACTACCGAGGATTATTATCTCTGACTGAGATAGTAAATTTATTGGATACTTTTGGAAAACACTTTGGGAGAAATTTGGCACTTAGTTGAAATATAGTTCTACATTTCACCCACAAACTGATGGATAGACTGAAGTTGTGAATAGAAGTTTGGGAAATCTGTTGAGATGTTTAGTTGGAGACACACCAAGTAATTGGGATTCTGTGCTAGCACAAGTAGAGTTTGCACAATAATTCAATGAATAGGAGTACTGGAAAGACACCATTTGAGATTGTGAATGGCACACAACTGAGAGGAATATCTGATTTCAGAGACATTGCTTATGAGAATAAGAAAAGTGTTGATGGAGTAAAGTTTGCTGAGTACATGAAAACATTGCATGAAGATGTGAAGCTAAAGCTGGAAGACAGTAATCAGAAGTACAAAGATAGAGCTAATAGATCAAGAAGACATAAAACTTTTGATGTTGGTGATGAAGTGATGGTTCATTTAAAGAAAGGTTGATTTCCTGTTGGAACATATGGGAAACTGAAGATGAAGAAGTTTGGACCTTGCAAGATTTTGAAGAAATTTGACAGTGGAAATGCATATGAAATTGAGTTACCTGATGACATGGACATATCACTAATTTTCAATATTGCTGATTTGTATGAGTATCATGAACTTGATGAAGAAGTGACAGTATTGACAGAATATCCTAATAAGCAGAATGATGAAGTTGAACAGATTTAAAGGAAAGAGTTGGCAAGAGCACAAGAGGAAAAAATTATATAGAATATCTGGTAAAGTGGAAGAATAAACCGATGGAAGACAGTCATGGATTTCACAATTTGAGTTTGATGTAGCTCAGACCAGACCTACCAAATGATTCAGAGAATCATTTCAAAATAACCCCAGGTGTCTGATGCAGGAGCATCTCAGGTCCTTGGCAATCCTATGTCACCAAAAATAATTTGGAGTTTGTCTGTGTTTCTTGGTTTCTTCTTTGACCGAGTTGGTCAGTAGTTGGTTGGTTTCCTTTGGTTACCAAGTGTGATTAGTTCTCTCCTGGGTGGTCGGTTATTTCACTGGCGCTTAACATTACCTGTCTGATGCTCGGTTATCGTACTTATCGACGGGTCTAGTTTTGTTTCATGTTGTGGATGACTTGTGCATTAATATTGGATCACAAAATTAATGTTGGTATCCATCATTAGGAAGCGTGTGGTCCTAGATTTGACCATTACTTCTATTTATTATGGATCTGAAGGCCGACTCAGCTCGGTAGCTTCTTGTATAAATGTAGTTGTTTGGTTGTAGTTTAGGGAGGAGTCAGTTTTGGGGGTAGAAGATAGGAAACATTAGATTGGAGATTGTAACATATCCTCGAATGTTTGAGGACTTTTGTAATTCTTTGTAATATCAAGCCGTAACCAGGAAGGCCTTACAACCCGACATGTATGGTTCTAATTGATGATAATATATGAAAGATCTGGCATTCTCCCTCTCACTGTTGTTGTTTGTTGCTTCTGCATGTGTGTTGTAGGCTTGGATCATTAGGGTACGCCATCCTTTGGACCCTCTTGCTTCCTACCCTTGCATCATAATGTCATACATCCAAAATCACATAATAAAGTTGAAATAATCAACGCACACATACAAGTGGCATAAAAGAGTTTGACAATATAAAACTAAAATGTAAAGTATGGTTGGGCACTACAACTTGCCTGATCAATCACCACAAACCAACACTTAAAGGTAATCATTACAAATAAAATACAAGATAAATTAAACAATGATCACAAGATTCACAAATTCAATAAATTGCATAATCTATGTACAAGAAAAACCCTTTTAGATAAAATCCCTCATAAAATCATTTGATTATAAAACATTTACATAATCATATATAAAATTATAAGTAGAATTGAGAATATTACTTCTCTTCACTTTCATATGATTAACTGTCATAACCCAATGTTTAATTCTCACTATTTTTTAACCATTAATTTTCTTCATTTTATATAATATTATTTTAGAATATTGTTGAGATTAAGAGAGAATAATTATTTAATGACATTTTAGGGAAAACAAAATGTTAGCAATGTTAATCATGTATACATGAAAGTTTCAATATATTCAAACATGTCAAGATATTTACTACCTTGTCTTAGTTTATGCGTAGTTTTTTTATGGCATCTATGATATTTAAAACCATAGGAGTTAATATTTTATTCGCAAGATTTAGGATTCTATATCAATTACTAGTATGATTATCATTTGCAAAGTTTAGAATTTATTTCACGATCATTATTAATGATTAGAGAGATATTTAAAGATATTTTTTTCAGAATACTATTGAAAATTACTTTTTATAATTTGATTGATTAAATGTTATACTTGTTTATCTATTCAAAGAAAAATTAATTCCTTGGGATCTTAGAATTGACATTTTGTCCTTTATGTTTAAAAAAGGATAGTTTTGAGTATTTATTATATTCTAAGAAGATAGAAAATCTAAAAGGAAGCTAGGTAAGAAAAAATACTCCCTACACCAATATAACATAGGATAGGGTTGCAAAATTCCTTCAAACCCTTGTTTAATTGTAAAATAAATTATATGCACAATTAAAAAACAAATTTAAACAATTAAAATCAGAAAACCATAATACAACAATTTACATGGTCTGAAAACCCTTTCGGGAAAATATATACACTCCAAAACACCCATAGCTCAAATGTATTATTTAGTAGATAGTTAAAATATTATTTATCTGAGCTAATGCTCTTTACGAGCCATCTAGAATTTAGAATAATCTCAGCTCAGCATATTGGTAGCTCTCAAATTAGAATTCTCTCTTTACCAACTAAACTCTGACTTATTTTTCTTTTAGAATATTTATGTCTTATTCAAATTAACTTCCTAACCTAAATAGAATTAGCTAGATAATTAAAATAATATATGAACTAGATTTATGTTATTATGTGTGATGAGATTCAACGGGAATTAAATGTATTGATGAAATAGAGGGGTGAGATAACCTAGGTGGATAGGATGTAGGGGAAGATATACAAGTCATTTAAATGAATGTTAAGAGATGTATGAGAAAATTCTAACAATGCAACTCTAGTGTATCTATAGTGACATTAATGTGATTGTGCCTATGTCTTATATGTAAAAACTTAAAATTTGATAGTGTGGGTATCATAAATTATGATCTTAGATAATTAATCATCACAAATAAAATACAAGATAAATGAAATAATGATCACAAGATACAAAAATTCAATAAATTGCATTATCTATATACATGAAAAACCCTTTTAGAGAAAATCTCTCATAAAATTATTTGATTACTAAATATTTACATAATTATAAAAAGAATTGAGAATATCACTTCTTTTCACTTTCATATAATCGATTGTCATAAACCCAATATTTAATTCTCACTTATTTTTAATGATTAATTTTCTTTATTTAATTTAATAGTTGTTTAATATCATTTTAGAACATTATCGAGATTGAGAGAAAATAATTATTTAATGTCATTTTAAGGGAAAAAAATGTTAGCAATGTTAATCATGTATGCATAAAAGTTTCAATATATTTGAACATGTCAAGACATTAATTACCTTGTCTAAATTTATGCGTTGTGTTTTAATGGTTTCTATGATAGTTAAAACCATAGGAGTTAATATTTTGTTTCCAAGATTTAGGATTTTATATTAGTATGATCGCCTATGCTTATATGATGATTGGTATGTGTTTTGATTGAGTGAAGTGAAACTGACATAGTATAACAGTTATTTAGAACAAGTTTGAGTGATCGAGTAAATTGGCCTAGCAAATTGGATTATTAGGACAATTCAATTGCTTGGAAATGAAGAGACGACATCCTAGATGTTAACCCTTGGATAGCATGGTATTGTTATTCTTATTATAGTTTGTGGTACACATTTTGTTGAAGGATTTGGAAGTTGACTGAATAAGAATATTGAAGGGTATAAAGGAAAGATTTTTTTTGCATGCGAGTATGTAAGGAAGTGATACATGATATGTGTGGTGTATGATGTGCAAGCTTTGATGCTAGATCATATCAAATGCGAGCTTCATTGTGGACTAATCATACATTGTGATGTCATGCATAGTTTTGTATTTTTTTAATACACTCTTTGTAATTGGATAGTGAGTCCAGAACGTTGATTTAACCTTCATTCTCAAGAAAGTGTGCTAATTTTGTTCTTGACTCTTAACCAGGTCAAAGACCTCTAACAAGGTCTAGTCCTTTAATAGGGACATATGTACTAAATTCTATGTAATGACTCCTAACAGGGTCAGACCTCTTAAAAGAGAACTTTTAGATTAGTGAATTATCTTGTGGGTACCATCCCCACCAGGGTTTTTCCTTATCCAAGGTTTCCTCGAGAAAAAATGATTGTGTAATTAGTTCTCTTATGGTGTATGATTTATTATTCTTTATCACTTCTATTATTGCATGCTATTGTTGTAAGAAGTTTAATTTATTAAAAAGTGTTGCAAATTTGGTTCACCCCCCAGTGTTGCTTGATCCTGAGAATTGGTATCAGAGCCTAGTTCCTTGGAAGAAATCTTATAGATTCAAGAGGATCATGATGGATTCAAGAAACCTTCAACAAAATTTTGAGGTAGCACCTGAGGACTTGGATAAAGAAAATGAAGATAATGTTAGATTGAAAAGTAAGCTAAAAAATGCAGAAGATTACATCAAGAGGCTCAAAGAATAGATTGATATCTCAAGGAATAAGAGACAAGAACTTGTTGAGAAGATTAAAGATCCTAAATAAAATGAAGATGAGTTGGATATAGTTGAGAAACTTCATAAGGAAAATCAAGCACTTAGACATGAATTTGAGATCACATCACTTTCGATAGCCAAAGAGATTGAAACTAGAAAAATGCAAAAATAAAAGCTTGAAGTAGATCTAAGAAGAAAGATAGATGAATGTCATTATTTGAACACTCAGCTTGGACAAATGAAATTGGAACTTGTAGATTCAAGATCCAATTATCAGAAACTTGAGAGATATACCAATATTGTCAAGGGTGAACTTATGGAAGAAAAGTTACATATTGAGAAACTCCATTCAAGTAGTGAGAATATTGATGATAAATTTCAGCTATGAAATTCTAAAGGAGACATGATTGGTCTTGGATACAACAGTGTTGAGAGTTCCAAAATAGTAGAAGAAAGGACTTTACTAAATAATGATCAAATATCTAATCAAAATGAAGCCTCCCAAGAGAAAATTAGAGCATTCAAGGGAAGATGTTTTGCATGCAAAAAGTTTGGACACATGAAAAATAGATTGCAAAGGCAATCTAGATTCCAAACCATTCACTGGTTATTGTTTCAATTGTTGGTTGTATGGGCATAGATAACATGAGTGCATATCCAGATCCAATTAGAGAAAATATACAAGACCCAATCCTGGAATTGATGCTAGAAGGCCATTTGGAGTAAGTAATGTCATATCTTCATGTGTTGCATGTTACAAATGCAACAATTTTGGGCATATTGTAAGGGATTGCAAACTACAGGTCAACCAAAATGGTCCAAGGTATGGTAATTCAGTTGTTTCTTGTTTCAAATGCAATAACCTAGGGCACATAGCTAGATATTGTAGATTCAATGGATCTATTAGAAATATGGGATTTCCAAATAGAGGAATACATAGTACCAATGGAAGAAGGAACAATGAACCTAACCCATCTGAGTATAAGGATATTTTTTATAACACCTTTGTGAAGGAAAATAAGAATGGAAGTGAGAAATTGTAGAAGGAGAAGAGTCAAAGTGATTCAGTAGGAAAAGAGGAATTAGGAAAGTTGATTGAGACCTTGCCTAGTGTTGAACCCTCTTCATCAACTTGATTGGCCAAGCATGACCTTAGGGGGAGCATTTGTATAGAGATTATCCAGCCCCCAAATTTGTAGAGTTAAGCAGTGTGAGCCTATAGTAAGGTGTGTCATGGTAGAGAGACTTGATATTTCTGATCACAGACCTTGATGTGATGATATGAGACATCACAGAGATATTTCATGGCTACTGCATGTGTAACAACTTTTTTTCTTGAATGTGACCTAACACATTAATTAGATGAAATTGCAAGGATTTAATAGGTAAAATGGATTCATTCTTCACCATTTATGTTGCCTGAGCTAGAGGAAAGTAAGATGAAGGTGATTTGAGTATTTTTGCAAGAGATTTCAGAGGATTTTCAGAAAACCCTACTTCGATGACATAAGAAGTATTTTATTAATCCTATGAGCTTTTTTGGAAGTTATTTAAAGTTTTTTTTGGTTGAATAGAGATGGACACCCCAAAAATTTATGATGTAGTGGAAAGGCCACATTATCACTTTAAGAAATCCATTTAAGTCCATGGAGGATGATTGTGAGGGTGCATTTTCACAGACCCCTGACAATGTGCTTCACATGGAAAATATAAGCGTGTAGATCCATTATAAGTATGAAACCATAGGAAATACATATATTTGGAAAGATTTGGTGGATATTTACAATGAGGACAAAACCTTTAAGAATGAATTCAAACATATAGAAACCCTAAATGTTGTGCATGTCATGGATTTTGAATAATTTAATGAGCTAGAGTGGATAAAGATTGTGTTAAGCAGAGTTCATGGTCAGTTCTTTTGGCTAGGTAAAAAACCTGTCAAGATAACTAAGGAACTTATCCATTTGGTCAGTGGACTTGATAATACTATAATTATTCCCACTGTGACCAAGTTAGTAAAGCAAGAAGTGGAAAAGAACATTGGATCTAAATGGGATATACGAGGAATGACCCTCACATACATTAGACAACAATATGCAAGGTTGATTTCCAAAATTTTGGGCTATACAATACACTATACTAGTAGACAAAACTCTGTATCAATGGGTGTTATCCATACAACTTACAAAATGGTTGTTGAACATGAGTACTTTGACATTTGTGAGATCCTAAGATAGTAATTGTTAGAAAACATAAGGAGTATAAAGCATGACAAGACAAGAGTTTTTAGATTTGGTTCTTTGATACTTCATTATTTTTCTGCATCATTCATAGATTTCTTGGCATGCATCTTAATGCATGGAAAGATGATGTACCTATAGCCATCCAAATAACTAAGTATTATAGAATGCAAGATAAGAAGCCTATAGATAGTGATCTCTTTGGGTTACTTAAAGGATTTCAATGAGAGATGAAGCAAAGAGTGAGGATACCTAAAGAGATCATTGTGAAATATGTAGATACTATGCACTTCATGATTGAGATAGATGTTGCTTGTATGGAAGTATTTGAACCAAGGGCTCAATGGATCCCACCCATGGTATATGAAGTAGATTCTGCTTTGGTTGTGTAACTTGTTGATGTTATTCTTACATTAGACAAAGACCCTAATGCAGATAGATGGGGCACCTAAGAATAAAATTATAGTAAAGTTGGAGAAGATCTTACCAGAGGTTCTAGAAAGAGAAAGAAAAGTTAGTGGAAAATATTGTAGAAAAGGAAGGAATTACTAAAGAACATATGGCCACTCTTAGAAAGATGAGAGGTAACTAAACTGGCTGAGATCAGTGCACCTACTATAGTAGAACATTTTGAAGATATTACTGATGATGTACATCCACTAGAGGTACATGATTTACCATCAAAGGTGGTCATGAAGACTGAGGTCACACCTATGCCTCTGAGAACAACAAGGAAGTCATCTAGGATTACTCCAACCACTAAGGTTGATAAATCTATTGCAAAACCTACAATGATCACTTCAAGACCCAAGGATATGGATAAGGGTCCAAGACATAATAAGAACAAGAAGATAGAGTCTCCTACTAAAGTAGTTTAGCTAGAGGTGAAGAATACAAGGAAAGGAGAGAAAGAACAAGATGAGAAGAAAAAATGGAAGTATGACATGAATAATATTGTGGACACGATAGAGAAACAAGGTATTATAAATTAGTTGAACAAGTATTATGAAAGATATAGCATCAAAAGCTTTTAGAATATCCCGTTGTAAAATATTTACCTAACTTCAAGAAGAATCTCATAGAAATTGATGGTAGCATTCCACAAGATTTATTTCATAAGTTGGATGTTAAAAGGCAAAGAGTTCTAGAAGAAGATCAAAGGATTGGAGTTAAAACTTTCCAATACATTTGTACTTTAATCACTTACAACTAAATTGATATAATTCTGAAAGAGGCTAGTCCTCTTAATGATATCTAAGTGATGAAGGGTGATCCCCTTAATACCACAAACACATAACAAAAATAGAGACACAAAAATAATTTGCAAGAAGATAAAATGGACTTATCATTATCTCCACAAGTATGGAATTATAAATTTCAGAATTACAATATGCAAAGCCACATGGGCATTTTCCTTACAATATTCTGTAAGACAAAGCCTCAAATAACTACAAGGAACTACCCTAGAAAACACTATGGGCCTTCCTTATATAGGTAATTTTCCACCACCCGAGAAGGTTCTAAAATTTTAGCCATTAAGGTCGAACGCCCTTAGAATTATTTTATTTTTTTCATTTTTTTACATTAGGGTTGGCTCAAAATAATTACAAATTATATTTTTAGGTGGCCCAACTTCTAGAGGCCATAACTTTTTTATTGTAGCTTTGTTTAGCTATTATAGGCACTTTTTAGAAATGGCAGCTCCTGATCTACAATGCCTAATTGGTGCAAGCTTTAGTTAGTCGGGGTTTGACCTCTTTTAAGAGCCTCTAAGGCCTTAAAAATTGAGCTCAAAGATATTGTACCCAAAAACCTCAGTAACTTCACCAAAACAAATGATATGGCAATGAAACTCAACTGGAAGACTGATATGACTAAGATAAACCTCCACCTATGAAATCAGAACATTCTAAGCTTGTATGACCAACTTACTAAAAATAGTAAGTTTCCATAAATAGTAGCTCTGTACAAGATAGCACTTATTGAAAAGAAACCAAAAATATTTTTGTGTGATGCAAGATTGCCCTTACATTTAGGATGCTCCTACATTTGACACCTGGGGAAATTTAAGAAGTGACCCTATCATGTCTCAGGTGTGTAGAGGAAAACCAAGATGGTTAACCTCCTCCCTTGTTAGCCATGATGAATCTTCTATAGGTTGTCCTTTCTATTTGACCAAATATTCTTCATGTCATGTTCCTTGTGCTTCTACCAACACGACTATCCAATATATCCTCAATCCCCTTGGTAATTGAAGTAGTTGCTGGAATACTCCACTGTGCTTCTATAACCACATCTTCAACACCCCCTTCATGATACTCTGTCATATGTAAAATGTTAAATACTAGTGAAATATTCAGCTCAGTAGACAACTCTACCTCATAGGCATTTCCTGAATCATGCTTTTTCAGTATCTTACATGGCCCAAACTTCTTCATTTTCAACTTGTTATATGTACCTACTGGAAATATCTCCTTTTACAAATGAACCATAACTTCATCCCCAACCTAAAATTCCTGATGCCTCATTTTCTCATTTGCCTTAGCCTTATAGTGTGTATTCATCTTGGTAATGTTCTTCCTCATCTCCTCATGGACGTTCTTCAGATTTTCTACAAAATCCTCAGCTTCGACACTACATATCTCTCCTTTGTCTATATTCTTTAACTTAGGAGCATTTTTGGGACTACTTCCATATGCAATCTAGAATGGTGACTTACCAGTGCTCCTATTGACATAATTATTGTATGAAAATTTTGCATGTGGTAAAATCAAATCCCATCCCATTGGCATATCTCCAACCAAACATCTCAGAAAATTCCCCAAACTTGTATTCACCACCTCTATCTGTCCATCAGTCTATGGATGATGTGATGAGCTAAACTTCAAATCTATCTTTAACTTCTTCCACAATATGCGCCAGAAATATCCAACAAACTTAGTGTCTCAATCTAAAATTATGCTCTTTGGTAAACTATGTAGTCTCACCACTTCTTTGAAAAATAGTTCTGCCACATGAACAACATCATTAGTCTTCTTGTAGGGAATGAAATGTGCCATCTTTGAAAACTTGTCAACTACCACACAAATTTAATCATGTCCCCACTGAGTCCTTGGTAAACCAAGAACAAAGTCCATAATGATATCCTCCCATGGTTTCTCTAGTACAAGTAATGACTGATACAACCCTATATTATGATTTTCTCCTTTTTCCATTTGACATATTCTACAACTCTGTACAAACTTCTTAACATCTTGCTATAATTGTGGCCAGTAATAATTCTCACTAACCAAAGCAAAGGTTTTATCTCGACCAAAATGTCTAGCCAATCCTCCACTATGCTTCTCCTTGATGACATTCTCCCTCATAGAACTTCATGGAATGCACAATTGAATCCCTTTGAATAGCATACCATCCTAGATGATGAAATCCAACCATTTCATTCTGTCTAGAGTAATAGGTATTGTACAAGCTTTCCAAGATTCACCAAAATCAGGATCCTCTGGATACAAACTCTTGAGTTCCTTGAACCCAACCACCTCAATTTGCATCTATGTTAGCAAAAATTTTCTTTTGCTAAGAGCATTTGCAACCCTATTATAATTTCCACTCCTGTATTTCAAAACAAATTTGTAACTCTACAAAAAATCAACCCATTTCAAATGCCTTTGATTCAACTTTCCTTAACTATTCAAATATTACAAAGCTTGATGATTAGTTACAAAACAAACTCCTTAGGAAGAAGATAGTGTCTCCACTTTTTCAATGCCTAAACTATAGCATAAACTTCTTGATCATAAATAGAATATTTCCTCTTGGCATCATTTAACTTCGCACTAAAATAAACAACATGTTTACCTTCTTGGCTCAAAAACGGTCATATTGTAGTACCACTAGCATCAGAGTCTACTTGAAACACCTTATTAAAATTTGGAAGTGCTAAAAATAGTTTGTTTAGTAATT
This sequence comes from Chamaecyparis obtusa, assembly GCA_027943335.1. Lineage (NCBI taxonomy): Eukaryota > Viridiplantae > Streptophyta > Pinopsida > Cupressales > Cupressaceae > Chamaecyparis > Chamaecyparis obtusa. The sequence goes on from BSBK01001976.1 coordinate 1,189,030, forward strand.
TTTTGTTTCAACAGTTTAAAACTCTTATCCACTCCTACATTCCACTTACACTCTTTCCTATCCCCTCTCATTGTTTCAGTTAAGGGTCCACAAATACTGCTAAAACTCATGATAAACATTTTGTAAAAGCTAGCCAAACCATGAAAATATGTTATCTGATTAGCACTCCTTAGAGTAGGCCATTCGAGGATAGCCTTCACTTTCTCTGGGTCTATTTTTAGACCTTCTACTGAAACTACAAATCCCAGATACACTAACTCCTTCACAAAAATGCACTTATTCAAATTAGTCAACAATTTCTCTTCCCTTAACTTTTCAAACACCCTACGAATATGCATTATATTCTAGTCCAATGTCTTACTAAAGATCAAAATATCATCTAGGTAAACAATGGAAAAATTACCCAGAAATTATTTTAGAACCTCATTCATGAGTCGCATGAAAGTGCTTGGTGCATTGGTTAGCCCAAAAGGCATGACCAACCACTCATACAACAATTCCTTTTTCTTGAAGGTAGTCTTCCATTCATCTCCTTCTTTGATTTGAATATGATGATATCCATTCTTTAGATCTATCTTTGAGAAATAAACAGCTCCACTCAAACAGTCCATAATATCATCCATATGCGGCAATGGAAACATGTACTTGATTGCGATCTTGTTGATAGTCCTAGAATCTGTACACAACCTCCATCCTTCATTCTTCTTTTGTGCTAATACTACTAGTACAAAACATGGACTCAGACTCTCTTTAATCAACCACTTCTATAACAACTCATGTACTTGTCTATTCAATTCTTCACTTTCTGCTAGTGTCATTCTATGTGCTGCCTTATTTAACAAACTGAGTCCTAGAATCAAGTCCATCTGATGATTGACCTTCCTTATAGGTGGTAATCCATCAGGCACATTATCGAATACAATATCTTGAAACTCATTCAACAATTCTGCAACTTCTATAGGTACATCTTCTATTTCCTCTTTACGAGTTTTGGAATTAAAGAAAAAAACACATGCTCATGCCTCATACCCTCTAGGAATTTTCTTCCATCAAAAAAAATTATTCTTGCATTACTACACAGCTTTTCTTCTATTTCCTTCAATGGTTTTAGCTTATGTCACACTCAATCCTTTGTTAGGGAATAGGTATTCACATGACCATCATGTACAACATGCATGTCAACTTCCACAACCTACCCAACAACATATAAAGCATCCATAGGAATGATTTCACATAGTACCTCATCATGGTATCCCTCAATCTTGAAATTCACTAGGCACTGTTCATTAACCATGACCTTGTGGTCATCTTGCACTTAGGCGATCCGGTATGGATGTGGATGTTTCTGCCTCTTGAGATTTAATTTTGTGACCATATCTTTTGACACCAAATTGTCAATTTTCCACTATCAATAATCACATCACAACAAATATCCTCACACTTGCACCTAGTGCGAAACAAGCTCCTCCTTTGCTCAGGTTCATTCTCACCACTCAGAAGGACTCTTCTATTAACTAAGACTTGTCCACTTTTAGCATCTTTATAATGTGATTATTTGGTATCTTTATCCACACGTGCAACTCTAGCATGGCCTTCAATTCTCTTATCTATCCTTCCTTGTCATTTTGGACATTCTAATGCCCTATGACCTTCTTCTCCACAGTGAAAACATGTTCCACAGAAGCCTCCTCTTCCTGATCCTTGTCCTCTTCCTCTTTGATCTCTATTATTCTGATCATGGAAATGATTGAAATTATTTCTCCTCTAATTTTGACTGCTACTGGCCTCATCCTTCCTTTTCTGATCTTTAGTTCGGCCTCCATAAGACCGTTCATTGGATCTTCCACCACAACCTCTTCCACTTTGTCTTCTTTCAAACTTCTTGTTTAACTTTTCCTCTACCTTTAGAGAAAATTGGTATGCCTCTTCAATACTACTCATTCGGGCCAAGTTCAAGTCCTCCTAAATGCTTGGCCTCAACCCATTTACGTATAAAACAACTTTCTCTTTGTCAGCTTCTGCATGGCCTGTTCTGATGAGGACTCGATAGAACTCTTCTGTATACTCCTGAATAGATCTTCTTGCTTTTTTTAAGCCATGTATTTTCTTTAGTAGATCAAGCTCGTAATCAACAAGAATGAATTGTCACTTCAATTTATCTACTATCTCATCCCATCTTGCAATTTTCTCCTTTCCTCTTCTATTTCACTCCAATTGAATCTCTTTCCACCAAATTTTTGCATGACCCTTAAGTCTGGCCTTCGCAAACTTGACCCTATCAGGATCCTCCATATCTTCATACTCAAATTAGTCTTCTAATTCATTGATCCAGTCGATCAATTCCTTTGGGTTAAGATTTCCTAAAAATGTGGGAACGCCAATCTTAGATCTTTTCCTAATCTTGGAAATGGCCCAGAAAATCCTTTCTTCCTCTTGGTTCAAAATTTCACCTTCTTCTTCCTGATCAAAATTTCCTTCTTCTTTGGCTTCATCCTCACTTTCATCCCTAACTGCAAGATTCCTTCCTCTATGAATCTCTTCTTGCAATGCTCTCACTTGTCTCTAGAGGGCTCTAACCTCAGGTGGCACACTTCCGGCTATTTCCCCATGTTCGCTTCATGGAGGAATTTTCATGCTTATCTCTGAAACCCCAAACCACTATCCTAATGCAAACTGCCTCATAGATGGTGATCTATCTACAAACTCAGGAACTTGGATCTGACACCACTTGATGAAGGGTTCTCCCCTTAATACCACAAACACATAATAGAAATAGAGCCACAACATAAATTTGAAGGAACATAAAATGGGCTTCTTATTATCTCCACAAGTGTGGAATTACAAATTTTAGAATTACAATATGCAAAGCCACATGGACATTTTCCTTACAATATTTTGTAAGACAAAGCCTCAAATAACTACCCAAAAATTCCCTAGAAAACACTATAGGCCTTCCTTATATAGGCAATTTTCCACTGCTCGAGAAGGTTCTAGAATTTTAGCCATTAAGGCTGACCGCCCTTAGAATTATTTTATTTTTTTCATTTTTTTACATTAGGGTCGACTCAAAATAATTACAAATTATATTTTTAGGTAGCCCAACTTTTGGAGTCCATAACTTTTTAACCATAGCTTCATTTGGCTATTAAAACCACTTTTCAAAAATGACAACTCCTGATCTACATCTGATTAATGCAAGCTCCAATTAGCAAGGGTTTGACCTCGTTCTAGATCCTCTAAGGCCTTAAAAATTGAGCTGAAAGATTTTGTACCCAAAAACCTCAGTAACTTCACCAATACAGATGATATGGCAATGAAACTCAACTGGTTGGCTAATATGACTAAGACAAACCTCCACCTGTGAAATCAGAACATTTTGAGCTTGTATGACCAACTTACTAAAAATAGTAAATTTCCATAAATAGTAGCTCTGCACAAGATAGCCCTTATTGAAAAGAAACCAAAAATATTTTTGGGTCATGCAAGATTTCCCTTACACCCATGATGCTCTTGCATCACTAAGAAGAGAATAATAAAGCTAATGGTTGGTATGTATGAGGAGATTGGTGAAGAGATAGAGAAATCTATCTCAAAGTTTCTGATGGATGTGAACTACAAAGGGAAACATGTGCCAACTTCAAAGGGGATTTCAATAAAAGAGCTATCATGGAAACTATGCAAAGAAGAAGAGCTACCCAAGGAAGATGATGACACTAATCATTTTTTTAGCATAGTGCAGAAACTAGATTTTGTTTGTTTCTAGTGTGCCAATTACCCTTGATGCTTCGCAAGATGAGTTAGATCCTTTTAGAGGAAATTTTATATCCATTGATGAAGTTCAGGAGATTTCTCTATAAGGAGAAGAGGAGAAATTGAAACGGAAAGAAAAGGAGAAATATTCAAATATAATGATTGCTGAAGAAATTAGAGAAATCATTGAGGAAAGGAAAGGGAAGATGTAGGTGAGCCATGTATTGATAAAGGAGTAGAGAAGGTGATAGAGAAAAAGGAAAGTGTAGATCAAACTCCCAGCATGAAGTTACTTATAGAACCATTGTTTTCAAGTGACCTAGGAGAATAATTATCTAGCCAAGGTGACATAGAAATGTATGATGAAGATCAGTTGATGAAACTGTCATTGATTGCCTTTTCCAAGGCGAAAGAAAGATCATAAAAGAAAACCGAGAAGAAAAATAGGATTTTGGGAAGGACCTTGGATACCTTAAATAAATTTCTACCTATTCCTTATGTGTTCCAAGGGGGAGATACAATAGATAATATTGATAAAGTTCTTGATGATTTTGATGCTCATTTCAAATCTGTTAAGCTTGTGACGGAAGTGAAGGCAACAAAAGAGTACAAGATGAAGACATTTACTAAAGTATGCAAGTCTATCATTGAAGATCAGAAGCTACTAGATGGGCACATAAATAATGTGTAAAGGAATGCATACAACATGGCAAGAAAGTATATATTCAATGTGTGTGCTCATCCAAGCATGTGGAAGACTTGGAGAAAATAATAAAAGAAAGTGAAGAAAGCTTGGAGAAGCTAGCCAATGACTGTCTCATCTAGCCAACCTATATCAGATTTTGATAAGGAAGTGTCTCAATTAATGAACAAGATCAACACACCCCAAACTAAGAAAGGAAGAAAGTATAATATATTTACAAAGTTAAGGAGTATCCTTACCCTAGAATTGAAGTTATGCAGAATAATCTTCAAGTGTTAGACTTGGCAAAGAAATCATATGCAATTTTTAGTCCTACTGACTTGGAGGAAAAAAAGACTACAACTTATGCTTTATGTGGAGAGATTCAAGTTGCAGAATCATTGAAGAAGTCATGGGATACAAGCCTTCAGATCCTAAAGGTAAATTATGCAGATATCCTTCATTTTGTGTAGTCAAATTTACTAGTGTGAAGGAATTTTTGGAATGTATATAGTTTAGTATATTTTGGGCACCTCACCTTTGTCATTGATGTCAAAGAGGGAGAAATGAAGTGAAAAATGATTGTATATAAGGATATGTATATAGAGTTTGGAGCTTTGAATTTTGGCATTGAACACTTAGCCATTTTTCACAAATTGTTTCCATCAATGCCAAAGGGGGATATTGTTGGCAAGTGGATGATGAGAGATCATACAGATGTTGTCATTGATGGAAACATACCCCTCTGGTATGAGTGCTAATGTTGGAGATAATTTTTGGTGAGATAGTAAAGTGAAAAATGTCCAAGTCCAGGATGGAATCACAAGGAACAGTCAGATAGTTTTGGTCAATGACAAAAGAAATGATATCAGATTTGGCTAAAAGTTTGGAAATATAGAATGTACAATGTATATATGCTTCTAGTATGATTTCCTATTTTTATATGATGATTGATATGTGTTTTGATTGAGTGAAGTGAAACTAGCACAGTATAACAATCATTCAAAATAGTTTTGAGTGATCGGGAAAATTGGCCTAGCAAATTGAATTGTTTGGATAATTCAATTGCTTAGCTAATTCAATTTATTGGAAATGAAGGGAATATATCTTATATGTTAACCCTTGGATAGGATGGTATTATTTTTATTATTAGATTTTGTGCTACACATTTTGTGGAAGGATTTGCAAGCTAATTGAATAAAGAATATTGAAGGGTATAAAGGAAAGATTTGTTTTGCATGCGAGTATGTAAGGAAGTGATATATGATGTGCAAGATTTGATGCTGGATCAGATTAGATGGGAGATTCATTTTGGACTAATGATACATTGTGATGTCATGCATAGTTCTTTATTTTTGTAATACACTCTTTGTAATTGGACAGTGAGTCTAGAAGGTGGATTTAGCCTTCATTCTCAAGCAAGTGTGCTACTTTTTTTCTTGAATCTTAACCAGGTCAAAGAACTCTAACAAGGTCTAGTCTTTTAATAGGGACATATGTACTAAATGCTATGTAACAACTCCTAACAGGGGCATACCTCTTAAAAGAGAACTTTCAGATTAGTGCATTATCTTGTGGGCATCATCCCCACTAGGGTTTTCCCTTGGCTAGGGTTTCCTTGATAACAGATGATTGTGTTATGAGTTCTCTTATGGTGTATGGTTTATTATGTTTTATCACTTATTTTATTGCATGATATTGTTCTAAAAAGTCTAATTTATTTAAAAGTGTTGCAACACTAATTCACCCCCCTCTCAGTGTTGCTTGATCCTAACATTTTAGTCATACACTTGTGCATTTTGAAGTGGCTACAAGTTGTCACATGGTTGTAGTTGGCCTAGTAGACTCTATGAGGCTTGTCTAGTGTTTGGGGTTAAGTAGATTGACCTAGTGTGATTTTGATTGGAGGTGGATGAATCCCACATTCCATTTGGGTTTTTTTTTATGAGAGGATATGATTGTAGCATGTGTTGATTATTGCCAAAGAGTTGTCTTCCTCCTCTCCTAGTTTAGCCATTCATCACAGTGATTTTTTTTCTACTAGCCTTTTTCTATGGTCACTTTTCTTGTGCAATGGTGTGGTCTTGAGTAGATGTTCTAAGTTTTTTTAGTTCCCTTATGATATTTTGGTGCACATCATCATGCAAGTGCAATGTTTTGTGTTGTATCTTTGGCATTATAGTTGTTAAGTTTATCTAGAATTTTTTTAAAAACATTCTAGGTATTATTCTCTTATTTCCTCGGGTGTTGTTTGACAAGGCATTATCAGAAGTGTTAGTTAGCTAGGCTTATTAAGTGATTGAGTCACCTTTGTATGTGACACTATTTCATAAACAATTACTAGGGAGAAGCCTATAACATGATTGCAACTATTAAGAGCTTAAATTTGACATTTAAATATTTGATTTTGGATTCAAATTAGGACACTAGTGTTGAGCACTAGTGTCCAACCCTTTTGGCTACACAAAAGGATGGGCATTAGGTGATGTAATTAATATTGTCAATTTGGTCTTGAGACAAACCCATTTGTACATAATTTGGCATAACTGCCAAAACAAACCTATTAAACACATTGTGAAATTGTAATGTTACGTAATTTACCATTGTTGGTGTGATTAAGTATTTACTAATTACACTTTACTTAAGATTACTTAGAATAATGCATTTTCATATTAGTTGTCTTTGAGACACCTAGGATTTTGTATTTCATTTTAGCACATGGTTAGGAGAAATTCCACTTTAGATGGTGATAGTTGTCATCACATACCTCTTTGTGTGTGATATCCACCTTTAGTGCTCTTATCACATTATCATCCTCTCATTTTTGCACATACTTTGATGTACAATGGAGGATGATCCACCTTTGGTGCACATGTGATTCCACCTAGTGTGGTTCATAGCTTATCATCTCCTTATCATGTAGTCTTATCACATTGCCTATATATTCAGATATTCCTACATTATATGAAATCTATGAATTCATTATATTTGATTATTCGATCAGATCATATCATATTTGTCTCTCTTGTACTATCTCTTGAGCTTCTAGATCTTGACATTTATTCTTTTCCTTAGGCAAATGCTTACATGGTATCATATCCATAGAAGTCTTCATTGCATAGCCTTTTGAGAGCCATTGTTGCTTCAACTATTGGAGGGCCACGATTCAAATCTGGGATATCAGTAGCTTGTGGGAGCATCTAGAGAAAGGTTTGACCTCATCATTGTGTCTAGGTGGCTGTTTCCATAAATTTTGACTATAAACTTGCCTACCTTAGTCAAAAGTCAAATTTCAGGCAAAATTGTTTTGCAAATCAGACTTGAGCAATCAGATCTGCGGTACGGTACAAATTTTTGAAAAAAAAATTAGTTTTCAAATTATTTTTGGATTTGGGCATATTCTGTATTTTTCTAGCAAAAATTTGGGGTTTACTTCATGGTCCCCACCTCTAGTTTCAGATCTATGTGTCAACAGGGTCGTTCAAACAGCTAAGTCACTACACTAAGCAAATCAGGTAGTCACACCTCAAACTGCCCTCACCGACCATTTCAACACCTAATGAATAGCCTTGAAGTTTCTTTACATAAGTCTCCATGGATTGGCACATATATACAACTGCATAGGCCACTTTCACATACATGTGGGACTAAACTGGGGATAGACTATAAATTTTTTGGGCTCGCTTTACCTAGATCAAAGCAGAGCCCTACTCAAGTTGCAAAACTGACCCCACAAACCAACCAATTAGATCACACATCAGCCTACTACTCATCGAGCCAACCACTGCAAATCCTTAGGCCAAGCTGGGCACTGCGGAATGGCGAGATGAGTTCAAGGCCCACCGACCGAGCCCGTGCTCATTTACTTCAATAGTGGGCTTTCGGGGTTTTTAACCCTTTACATCTCCTTAGCAATGTGAATGTGGGATTAAACCCCTAAATCCACCCGAGTTGTACCACTGTACAACCACCTTCATTAGTGGCACTTCGCTCAGCCCTCCTCCCACATGCCACCACTCAGCTGCTCAGACGACACACTAATATGTGGAACACGTCAACAACCCAACACCAATCGCAAAGTGACACGTGGCAGCCAGTGACAAATGGTATTTTAATTTTTTTTTCATTTTTCAGCATTTTTATGATGTTAAATTTGACGGCCATCCAGCCATCATAGGGGGTGTTTTATGCTTTGATTTGACGACCTGCTAACCGTCAAATTTAAGCTAGTGTTTGTGTCATCATTTCATTAAGTTAAAATTGTCAGTCGTTTGACCATCAAATCTGGGCATTTTTACACTGTCATGATGGCCATTTGACCGTCAAATTTAAGATAGTATATTGTTGATATCATCAAGTTTAAAAAATTTGCAGCCCTCACCATTTGCAGTTTTGATTTGTCAATCTGACTTTGGGAGGCCATAACTTGGTCATCTGGACTCCAAATTGAGTGCAATTTTTTAAATTTTGGTTACAATTTCCTGAACTTTTCAGTGGTTCAGCTATTTTCTAGTTTTAATTCATAGATTTTGTAGAATTGTAGTTTTTGGTGACTGTACCTGTCTGATCCCTTTTTTTGCAACTTCTGAGGCTTCGTTCGGGCTCATACGGACACATTTTCATGTGCAATTTTTTTTGAAAGTAAATGATTTTTTGTCTACTTTCCAAATCTGGTATCAATTCTAAGAAATTTTGAGTGGACATAGTACTTTCAAAATATGGTCTATTTTGGCACTTTTAATTTGTTATATCTCTGAGTGATCTTTTGTCTTATCTTCTTGAGTTTTCTATAGCTTCATATTTTCTATGGTAATCATCAAAATCAGAAGTTGACTTTGGTCTATTTTGACAAGCGGCAATTGTACACGCACTATATATTTAAAGTGCCCAAATCATCTATTTTGGGGGGGTTCTTTGATTGAGTGATTTGGGGAGGGGGGTGCCTTGTGTGGTTGTGTCTCTTTCTCTCTAGCTGTCTTTCAATTTTTCATTATGGTTCCTTATGGATTTCCATCATTAACTCCACATAACTATGCTACAAGGAAAGAAAATGTATGGAGCAAGCTAATGGTAAAAGGACTAAATCATTATGTGGATGGAACAATTAAAGCACATAATGTGGATGATAAGGAATTAATTGATTGGAGAGTTAAATATTCTCAAGCTTTTGGAATTATAAGAACATGTGTTACTCAAGATCTCATGTTTCACATTTCCTCCTTGGGCAATGCCAAGGATGCTTGGGATAAACTTGAAGATTTGAATGGTAAAGTGGATAAGGATAAGGGATTCACAATTCAAGCACAACTTCTCAAATCGGATCGTAAGAAATTTGATACAAATCAAGATTTCATCAATAAAGCCAATGAGTTGAGAGCACAACTCAAGGATTGTGAAATCACCATAAAGGATTCACAATTGATTCATCATATTATGGGAAATCTTTCTTCAAAATATGCAACCTTTGTGTCAAGTTACAATACACACAAGATGACCATGGGAAGTGCCTTTATTACACCCTCATTTGAGGCATTTGGAGAAATGTTGATGTTGGAACAAACTAAATTAATGAGTATGGGGATTCTAAAGTCTTAAACTTCCAAGGCTTTGGTGGCTAATCACCAGAGTCAAGGCAATCAAAGTCAAAAGAAGAAGAATTAGAAGTCTGAGTCTCAACAAGAAAGTGCAAAATCAACTTCCACACAACATGACACTTCTACATCACCTCAAAAGGGTGAATTTTCAAAGAAGGAGAAGCAGTTTTGTGCATATTGCAAAAAGGATGGACGTGAAGAACATTTTTGTTATAAGAAGGACATTGATAAATTGAAGAATCTTCTTGTAAAGAACAAGATCAATTTTCCTTCTAGGATGTCTACCTCAACTTATTCTTCACAAAATTTAGAAAAAAATAAAGGAAAGGGTCATGCATTTGTTACACAAAAAGGACAAGCTTTATATGCTTCTTCAAGTCCCGATTTAGATAGATGACTTCTAGAATTAGGGGCTTCTCATCATATGGCTTCTTCACAATCCATGTTTTCATCATTTGAGCCTTGCAAAGGTCCACCTATTTTAATGGACAATCACACTTACATGAATGTGACTGGGAAAGGAAGTATTGATGTTAGGGAGGGACACTTTAATGATGTGTTGTGTGTTCCACACTTGACCAATAACCTTGTTTCTATCTATCAAATCACAATTGGTGCTACAAAGAAGACTATGGAATTTACACCTAATTTGGTTTTCATCAAGGACTTGAAGAGTGGAGTAGTTATTGCTACTGGGATAGTGGATCACTCTTCTCGATTGTACTCCTTTGAAGATTTTGTTCCTCTTGATGACGGTGATTCTTCAACATATGATCACACTTATAGTGACGATTCAAATTTTGAGGAGATTTTTGGCTATTTGAACTTGGGTATTCTGACTCATGATCAAGTTCTTGAGCCTTCCATTTCATCTCCACCTATTGAGACTACTTCTACTCTTGCTCTCGATGATGCTTGCATTCATACAACCATGGGTTTAGGTGATTCAGTGCAACAGGATATTCATTGTCTTCTAGAATTAGTTCCATGGGATGATTACTTGACAGACATTGCTGGTTTGTTTGTGGAGTCCTACATTTCAGATTTGGGAGACACTATTGATGCTATTCATCTTCTCTTTGGTGAAGATGATCCTTCTTCATTTGTTGTGAGGGATCATGTTGACCCGCATCTTCATTCTCTACTTGATCATTCTTTCGAGGGTGACATGATTGTGGATACTTTGATATAGTAGCTGGAGGAGGCCACTTTATCTTCAGAGGAGACACTTGGCTCTTTGGAACATGTTCTACATTCATCCTTAGTTGATCCTAATTTGTCTTTTTCAGCAAAGTGGCTTAGTACACATGATTTGGAGGAGGCACCTTTCATCATTGACATGGGGACTCTTGAGCAGGTTTTAGAGATTTCATACATTTTGAGGTTTCTTCCTATAGATTGGGGAGGAGGCTTCATGTATACACCTTCTATCTTGTTTCTTCCTAAGGGGAGGAATATTCTTCTACACTCAAAGAGTGGTTTCTACATCAAGCCTGGAGCATCTACCATTGGTGTTCATTCTACATTGAGGGGAGGCTACTTGGTATATCTTCCACTTCTTCTCTCTTATGGGGGGATATTTTCCTCACATGAGGTCTTCTCTCTCATATTCTATTATTGTATTCATCTCTCTTTTTAGGGGATGGTTTTTCCCATGAGGTTTTCCCTCTTTCTCTGCTTTATGAGAGATTGCATTATATTTTTTTCTTGCATATTGTACATGGGTACCTAACATGGCCTAGTAGTCAGGACCCATCTTGCATTGTGAGCCTAAGTGCATTCCCCTAAGTTTCACTTAAGAGGGGGGGGTGTTGGTGTAATAAAGTATTTACTAATTACACTTTACTTAAGTTTACTTAGGACAATGCATTTTCATATTAGTTGTCTTTGAGACACCTAGGAGTTTGCATTTTATTTTAGCACATGGTTAGGATAAATTCCACTTTAGATGGTGATAGTTGTCATCACATACCTCTTTGTGTGTGATATCCACCTTTAGTGCTCTTATCACATTATCATCCTCTCATTGTTGCACATGTTGCACATACTTTGATGTACAATGAAGGATGATCCACCTTTGGTGGACATGTGATTCCACCTAGTGTGGTTAATCATCTCCTTATCATGTAGTCTTATCACATTACACATATATTTAGAAATTCCTACATTGTACGAAATCTATCAATTCATTCTATTTGATTATTTGATCATTGATCATATCACATTTGTCTCTCATGTGCTATATCTTGAGCTTCTAGATCTTGATTTGTATTCTTTGCTTTAGGCAAATTCTTACAACCATAATACATTAACATTAGGTAAAAGTAGTTTTACTTTGCAATTTTGTGTAGGGTGTGTATTTACCCTCACATTATTGTCCACACTTAATTTTTAAAAATAAGAAGTTTTTTATTAGCATATATTTGTTCACTTTTTGTTGTATCATATGATAGATATTGTAATTAGCTAAATCTTTAGCTTTGATAGTATAAATTATTGATAAATCATCTAGAAATATTAGTAATCTTTATAATTATAATAATGAAAATAGAATATCCATTTCCCTTTAGTTTGTGGTTCATTTTTATAAAATTACGTTGATATGATTACATAGTGACATGTAGCATACTTTTTCTCTAAGTGTGACTTGTTTCTCAATCCCTATATGTTCACTTACACATATTTATATATATTTTTCTTCATAATTATAATAATGGAAATATCATATCCATTAGTAATCTATTTTTCTTCATAATTAATACACATTTATATACATTTATAATACAAATTATTGATTTCATCTAGAAATATTAGTAATCATTATAATTATAATAAAGAAAATAGCATATCCTTTTCTTTGTAGTTTTGGGTTTATTTTGATAAAATACCTTGATATGATTACATAGTAACATGCAACATTCTTTTTCTCTAAGCATAGCTTCTTTCTCAATCCTTATGTGTTCACTTACCCACATTTATATATACATTTTTCTTCATCCTTATCCTATCTACAATAATTCTTGTATATTCACATAATTTATTATCCACAATTTCCATGCATCTATTCTTAATCCTTGAATTTTACATTTCTTACCCTAGGTCATTTTTTTATATTAGCATAAATCTAATCTAAAAGATTCTTTAAAATTTAAGTGATTGAATCGCATCCTTTCATAATGGTTGTCAAGATTCAATGTTGTATACAACGTGCATTGATTTGTTATGTCTTCGTAAAAAGATATTTAATGTGCATTGGTTTATTAATGATCATTTATAAAAATTTCTACTCATTACAAGAAGCATCATGTTTTAAGAACACTTTTTTTTAGAGTACTAAAAATAATCAAAATACTACATCATACAAAATATCAAATCGCTTGCATGCTTACCCATTATATAAGGTTCTTTGTCATAACCACAAAATTGGTTCTTTAAAAGGTTTGGTTCTATTGAGTATGCATAAAATCTAAATTACCTACTTTTTTTTGCACTGAATAAGTAGAATCTACACTACATCAATTTGTTTTCATTTTATTCTATAAAATAAGTACCTCATTCCTTAACATTTCATTACTACATTGCTTATCTTATTTTTACTTTATAAACTAAGTATTTAGTGTTGTCAAGTTGACTATACTGGTGTATATGACTTAATATAGTGTTGTCATTATGGCAACAAAGTCATATAGTGTTTTGGAGTCAGTGCACTTGATAAGAAGATCAAAATTGTCTAAGTGTTGAAGACTGGATAGTGTACAGAGTACCTGAAGATCAGAGCATCAGTGCACATGCATATGAAAAAATTATGGTATGTGCCCTAGAAGTTAAGTTGGTAACATCATATTCATGCTATGTCTAAGAGTGCATGATCAGAAGGTTCATTATGAGGAAGATATAGAGAGTTCAAGTTGCACAGACAATGAATGCCAGAGAAGAACAGAGCAGGCAGCCGACTGTTGGTATTTTGGTTTGTGGTTATAATATTATGTTGTAAAGGCTATGTGCCTATTGTAATTAGGTTTTTGACATGTAATTATTTTTGTTTGTAAACACACTTGAGCCAATTCAATTGGAAGCGTTGTATGTAATTGGTTAAAGGGCCGACCTAGTTATTTGTTTTGTATACGCATATAAATATGAGATGCACCCATTGTAATGAGCATGAGAGTGGATATAGAGTGAAGAAAAGAAGAGTAGAAGTGTGCAAAGAGTTGATAAGATGTATTAGAGATTTGTAAGAGGTCAAAGCGTCAGCACATCAAAGGAACTGATCAGACAAGCAGTGTCACAGTGACAGTTCATCCAGAAAATATAGTGTGTATCTGAGATCAGAAGGTTGTAGTCTTCACCACTTGAGAAGTGAGCTCTAGGATAGTGCATCCACACCCCTAACAAGGTTTATTTTAAAAGACTCCTAATAGGGTCCGGCCCTTGAAAAGGTCTACTATACTAAAAATATTATAAATCAACTCCTAACAAGGTTAAGGATCTTCTAACAAGGATCATAAAACAGTAGTACAAAATATTAGTGGGTGTCAATTCCCACCACGGTTTTACCTATTTGGGTTTCCATGTAACCATATTGGTGTTATGTGTTGATTTCATGCTTCATATTTATGTGAATGTTCATTTCATTATTTAAGTATTCAAGTTCAGATTAAGATTAAGTAAAAAGATAAATTACAGTGAACACCGATTCACCCCCCCCCCCCCTCTCAGTGTTCCCATTCCTAACATTTGGTATCAGAGCTCTAGTCCTCAGCAAAGAAGTTTAACCACTTGAGGAGATCATGGACAAAGAAGAAATGAAACATCTGAAAAGAAATCTTGAAGTTGCTCTTGAAGACCTGGACAAATCTAAAAAATAAATTGAAGAACTTAAAGAAAAAGTCAGTGATGCTCAAGTAGTCATCAAAAGGCTAAGAAAATATTTGAAAGAATTCTCTACCAGTGATTTAGGGATTATGTTCAACAATATCAGTGAAGAAAATTTATCCCTGAAAGAAAAAATTAAAGAATTGGATGATAAGCTAACCAGCAATCAAGATGTCTATGACAAACAGATCAAAGAGAACCTTCAACTGAATGAAGAATTAAGGAAAGAAAACAAGGAAATCTTGGAGCTAAGGAACAACAAGGAAAGCTTGGAATCTGAATTAAAAGAGGCAAAGAATCACATTGATAAATTGCACACTAGTTTGGATTTGATAGAATCTCTGTTGTAGGCAAGAAGACTTAAAGGAGATACTAGCTGCATTGGATACAATGAAGCACAAAATCAGATTGGCAACATGCAAGCAAGGATGAAAGCACAAAAAGACTCTACTAACACTAAGAAGACTGAAGATCAAACTAAAGATAATGTTGAACCACCTAAGAATGAGCACAAGCTAGTAGACTACACTTGTTATGCATGTAACAAGCATGGACATATAGCAAAGAACTGTACAAAGGTAAGACCTTTCAATGGTTACTATTATTTATGAAATAAATTTGGTCATAGAACTATGAATTGTAAGACAAGTCAGAAAAAAAAGACTCAGTATAATTAGAGAAATCAAAACCAATCAAATATAAGAATCTCTTAGAATGTTACATGTCAGATATGTAACTATAATGGTCACTCTGCAAGACAATGTAAAATGGTGACCCATGTCAATGCGCTGAGGAATATAAGGCCTCCAGTCATTTGTCACTCTTGTAACAAGGCTGGACACATCTCAAAGTTTTGTAGATCAAGGATGCAAGGTAAAGAAAGCCCTAAAAAGTCTGAAGAACTAGTATTGGATCCCAAAGGAGAAGTCAAGTTTGTGAAATATTCAGAGGATGCGAGCTTGATTTGGTCAGAAGAAAAGAAGGCTAAGGTTGATGAGAATGTATTGGATGCATCCACAATGGATGCACCCTCTACATCTAGATGAATGGCCCTCAGGGTCATAGGGGGAGCTAATTTATCTCTAGACCCTTGCACGACTGGTATACTCACCCTCGGAGTATGCACCTTTGGACTTAAGCTTTTGGAGACTAGTAGAACCTATGTGCAAGAGTGCACTAGCTGATTATTTGTAGAATGAAAGTTAGAAACTTATAGTCATAGCCTGGTTTACGCAACAAGCATTAATGGTAGAATTTCTACTTTAAAAAACATAGAAGTTAGTAGATCACTCATTGCATTTGAATTCAGAGTGATTGGAGAGAAGAGGAGCCCTAGAATTTTATAGCAAAGGATTGGAGATTGATTCATTAGTGAAGCAGTGCATTTGATCAGTTACGGAAGCCCTAATCCATCGCACCGATTCAAAAATCTTTGAGATCATTTGGAAAGTGATTTACAAGTAAGTAATGGCTACTCCTATTGTATTTGATGTGGTGGAGAAGAAGAGATATGTGTTTAAAAGACATCCGTTCAAATCCACATTAGATGACCTAGAAGGTGCATTCTCTTGCACTCCCATGGGTGTTATGCATGTGGAAGATATTAGGGCATACATATATTGAAAGAAGGAACTAGTAGGTTTGGATAGATTAAGAGTGCACATGGAAGCAATGTTAAAACCTGATAAAACCTTCATGGATGAGTATGTGCAGTGGAATAATCACCTTATATTTGAATATGCAACTGCATATGAGTTCTATGAGTCTGAATGGATAAAGATTCTACTTAGCAGGATTCATGATGACCTATTTTGGATAGGTGAAGTTCCAGTCAGGATTACAGGTGACCTAATTCATGAAATGACAAACCTCTCAAGGACAGGCATTGTTCTTCCAATAGGCAAGGATGTAAGAAAACTTGTTGATAAAAAATGCAAGTCAAGAAGTGATAGGTGCGGAATGACTATAGAGCCTATTGATCAAGATGACATCAAATTGATGTCCATGATATTGGGATACAGGTTCCAACACACCAGCAAGGTGAATAGTGTGTCTGTGGCCACAATTCTTGCAACAATAATACTTGTGAAAAATAATGGAGAGTTTAATCTATGTGAAATCTTGTGCACACAGCTAATAGACTACATTAAGGCCATCAAACATTATAATACCAAGATATTTAGATTTGGGTCTTTAATCATATACATGTACTTCCACATTCTTGGAAAGGTATCTGATTTGTATCTAAACAAATCTATTCCCATAATGCCATAGATATCTCTCAAGGCATGTACTGAGAGTACGTTGAAGGACTACATGACACTGGAGTTGAAGACATTTAGGGTTAAAATGTAGATGAGGTATAGAATACCAAAGAACATTGTTGAGCAATACAAGGACAACATTTTTTTTATGGTAGAAACAAATGTAGCTGGTATGGAAGTAGTTGAGCCAAGAATGAAGTGGATTCATCCACTTGGATATGAGGTTTATGAACAAGTCCTAGAAGCATATGCACAAGTATTGCTATCAGCCCCTAAAGACCCTAAAAAGCCTAGATGGGGGACTTATGAAGAGAAAACTAGAGAAGTTGATGTTGTTCTAAATAGCATTGCAACAAAAAGAAAGGTTGCCAAGGTTACTTCAGAGATCTTGAGAATCCATGGTATATCACAAGAAGATTTAGACAAAGCAAGAGAAGAGAAGATTGCTTTGGAAATAGAGAGCATAGCAGTAGAAAAAACATAATCTAATGATCCAAAGATGAAGAAGGTGAAAATTGAGAAATCAGATGATCAGAAGGATAAAACTGATTTTACTCCTACACCCAAAGAAACCATTGACCTTACTGCTCCTCCAGAGTATAAGGAAATGCCTAAGAGGAAGAAAGAGATTATCATTGGTCATCCATCCTCGCAAGTAACAAGGAATAGAAAGAATACTCAAGCACCTCCCAAAGTAAGTTTCAAACCCAATCTCAGTGTGTTGAGTACAAGAATCATTGATGAAGGTAGGATAGATCAAGTAGGGAAGTTCTATGAGAAGTATAGTGAAATTGGAAAGTCAGAGATTCATGGAATGATTGTCAAACATATGTTGAAGTTCAATAAAATAGTCTTAGAACTAAAAACTATGATTCTAGATAATGTATGGAACATCCTAGAATTCCTAAAAAGACAAGCTATTGAAGAGGATCTAAGGATAAGGGAAAAGACCTTAGATGAAACCCTACCAGTATGTTATCTAGAGGATAAAAATTTGTTGTTAGAATTGGTGAAGCCACATCTTAGAACCAAGTCAAGGATCTTACATATAATGGACATAAAATATGAATTGGTGGCTAAGGAAACAAAGAAAGCATTTGAGAAGGTCTTCATGAACAGGAACATATTTCCATCTACTACACCTACAACTCAAGTACCCACAAAGGTTGCAAAGGAGTCAGAGACCATCAATGTACCATCTATAGGTCCTTAGGATTCAGCACATGCAGTTGATACATCCACAAAGGTAGAGGAGTCTACGCCCATGTCAGAAGCACAAAGGGAAGAAACAATTTTCATTGACAATGTTGAGATTGCAATGGCAGCCTCATATATTGATCTAGACAAGTTTGAAGAAGCCTTTGTAAGCACACAAGAGGATGAGACTTTATGTGGTAACACTCCTCCCAAGAATCAAGAAGAAGTACTGATAAAAGAGATAATAGGAAAGGAAGAAGAAGAGAAAGAAAAAGTAGAGGAAGAAGAGGTAAAAGAAAGTGAGCAAATAGATGAGCCATCTGTTGACATGCTAGTTAAGGTAAAATAGGAAGTAATGGATAGCACTCCTATCTCTCTATTTCCTTCTGTATCATTGTTGTCAAGATTAACACCAGACACAACCAGCTTGGATTCTTGGGGAGAAGAAGACCTGATCAAGATCAGTGTCTTGGCTATGGAGAAGGCCAAGGAGAAACAAGTAATGAGGAATACCCTATTTGTTGAGTTGGTGAACTTACTGAACAACCTGCTACCTTCATACAAGAAAGTTTCTAAGGTCAGTACAGTTGATGATATTAGAAACATCCTCACAACCTTTAAGACTAGTTTTTCTAGCTTGGAAGAATCTGCATCTCAAGTTGCAGAAGAGAAATACATGAAGAAAAGGCTAAGTGAATTGGTCAGTAAATTCTCACTTGACCTAAGTTCACTCAAAGTTGGACAAACAACCATGAAAGAGTTTGCAGAAAAAGGAAGGAAAATCATTGCTGACTGTATGGATCAGGACAAGTTAACTGATGCCCATTTCAAGAATATTCAAGAGGTAGAAGCTATGATAGAGAAAGTAAAGAAATAAGTGTAAGACCCATCCACTAATGTAAATATGTGCAACAATGTATATCAAGGGAAAATTGATAAGATTGAGAAGGAAGAAAAGGAGATGTCAAAAATAAGGGCTAGGCAGACTCAGCTAAGAAATGCTCTTGCCCCCTCACCAGATATACTAAATTAGAATATCAAGGAGTTAGATGCCACCATGGTGACATATGATCATGGTCCCAACTCACATTTGGAGAATATGGAGAAGCTACAATATGCTCTATGCACCCATCTCCAAATTGTTAATTCATTGATTACATTTTGGAAGAAGGAGATCCAAAACTTGCAGATAGAATATCCAGATGTTCTCTCATAGTAAGTATTTGTGGATATAGTTTTGAAGCACCTTTGTCATTAATTTCAAAGGGGGAGTATGTATAGAATATGGATTTATAGATATATAAAGAAGATGTATAGTAAAGAATATAAGGGAGATATATGATAGAATATAACAAAAGTTTTTTGTATAAGAAAACAGTTAGTAACTATGTCATATTCCTTTGTTGCCATCAATAAAAAAGGGGGAGATTGTTGGAAAGTTGACTATACTGGTGTATATGACTTAATATAGTGTTTTCATTATGACAACAAAGTCATATAGTGTTTTGGAGTCAACGCACTTGATAAGAAGATCAAAATTGTCTAAGTGTTGAAGACTGGACAGTGTACAGAGTACCTCAAGATTAGAGCATCAACGCACGTGCATATGATAGAATTATGATATGTTCCCTAAAATTTAAGTTGGTAACATCATATTCATGCTAAGTCTGAGAGCACATGATTAGAAGGTTCATTATGAGGAAGATACAGAGAGTTCAAGTTGCACAGACAGTGAATGCCAGAAAAGAATAGAGCACGTAGCCAACTATTGGTATTTTGGTTTGTGGTTATAATATTATGTTGTAAAGGCTATGCACCTATTTTAATTAGGTTTCCAATATGTAATTATATTTATTTTTAAACATGCTTGAGTCAATTCAATTGGAAGCATTGTATGTCATCAGTTAAAGGGTCGACCTAGTTATTTGTTTTGTATGCACATATAAATATGAGATGTGCCCATTGTAATGAGCGTGAGAGTGTATATAGAGTGAAGACAAGTAGAGAAAAAGTGTGGGAAGAGTTAATAAGATGTATTAGAGCTTTGCAAGAGGTCAAAGCATCAGCACATCAAAGGAACTGATCAGACAAGCAGTGTCACAGTAACAGTTCATCCAACAGATATAGTGTGTATTTGAGATCAGAAGGTTGTAGCCCTCACCACTTGAGCAGTGAGCTCTAGGACAGTGCGTCCACACCCCTAATAGGGTTTATTGTAAAAGACTCCTAACAGGGTCTGACCCTTGACAAGGTCTACTATACTAAACATATTGTAAAGCAACTCCTAACAGGGTTAATGATCTTCTAACAAGGATCATAAAACACTAGTACAAAATATTAGTGGGTGTCAATTGCCACCGAGGTTTTTACCTATTTGGGTTTCCCCGTAACCATATTGGTGTTATGTGTTGATTTCATGCTTCATGTTTATGTGAATGTTCATTTCAGTATTTAAGTATTCAAGTTTAGATTAAGATTAAGTAAAAAGATAAATTACAGTGAACATTGATTCACCACCCCCCCCCCCCCCCCCTCAGTGTTCCCATTCCTAACATTTAGATCCTTGACATTTCATTTCGTAACATTAATTTGCATGCTTATGGTCATTTAAATTAATTTGACTAATTTTATTGGAAGTTTTTAGTTAGCCTAAATTAACTTAGAAAACTATAATTTTCATTTACAACAACACTTCTAACATTATTAAATTTGTAATTAAGGTATTCAAATTGTTTTAAATAAATACTCATGTTTTTAAGTTGTAGGATATAACATGATTCTACATTGTATTATTACAAGGATATGTGCAGGATCATGGTATACCAAACTATGGCCTTAAGTGGCAATGAAAAATCAAAAAATCAGGGTTAGTCAACTTAACGTAAAAAGTTGAACATCTTATGAACCTTATGTGAAAAAGTTGTAAGTATAGAATTTGTAGGAAATTGAATGTAGTTTCTAAACTACTAACCCTTGTCTAAATTTTTTTTTATCTTATTGTTCAAAATCTAAGATTTCAATGCAATAGTATGAAAATTTCAAGGAAAAGATAAAAAGTATGTGTATGTCTGACCACCTTAATCACAATCAAATGATGATATATTTCCCCAAGATTCTAGATATAAGTAGTAGACTCATTCAAAAATGTGACGCATATTTTTTTGTAATTTTTTGTGAAATAAATAATTAATTATGAATTTTCTGCTACAACTTTTTTAGAATTAAAAAAAATCTCGTGTCTGACCACCTTAACTAATTCTAAACTTTACAAAATTGAAAAAAAAAATTCCTTATAGTAGCCAAAGCATAGAATGTGATGCATGTTTTGGATTTCAAAAAGGTTAAATAGTTTGAAAGTTATAGTTATTTTTCAATCAGTATGTCAATTATGACTTTAAAAATAACTCAATTGAAAAAATAAGTAATAATTACTTACCGAACTTGAAATTTGACAGCAATTATATTGATGGAAAGCTGATAATGTCTTTAAGAAACCCTTTTTGTTTCATCAATTTCAGGTGAAAAAATAGTCATCAACTACATGGTCGAAGTCTCGATATCAGAAACTATCTCTTGAAACATGCCTAAAGGGTTAACCACCCACATTTGGTATTGCCTAAGAAAATACCAAGCCTAATCAGATATCTGATAAAATCAAATATCCAAAAATTTTGAATATCCGATAATATCGGATATCCAAAATTTCTCGCCTAGTTCAAAATTTCATTTGGACTAGTTTTTCAATTTTAAGTTACATATTAAATTATATTTTTTTTATGTTAATATTAAATCATTTGAGTATTTTTTTCAATTTTAAGTTATATATTACAAATTATTATTTTTAATATTAATATTAAATAATAATAGCATAGCATTTAGAAATGGGAACTCAAAACTAGAATATTTACATGTCTTAACGACCTCCTTAAAAGATTTTGACTGAAGCTTGACAAATGGAAACTGCTGGATAAATCCTTCTTCACACTTCCGGTGACATCAGCTTTAGGGTTTCATTGCAGAGAATTAGTATTAATTATAATATAAATTTTTATAATAGCATGTATTATATTATTATTATTTATTTCTCTATTGTATAATAGTATAATATTAACTTATTAAATATTTATATTATATGTTCAATATTATACCTAAGGGAGAGAGAGAGAGAGAGAGAGAAGGGGAGAGAGTAGGAGAGAGAGAAGGGGAAGGGGAGAGAGTAGGAGGGGGAGAGAGAGAGAGAGAGAGAGAGAGAGAATGGGAAGGGGAAGGGGAGAGAGTAGGAGAGAATAGGGGAGAGAGAGAGAGAGAGATTTTGGCAAAATTTTTGCGGAAAATATCAGATATCTGATATTATTGGATATCGGATTCTTTTTACTAGTAAAAAGTAAAAACAATATTCTCTGGGTCCCTCTAGAGAGGCACATTTTTTTAGCAGAATTACAAGATTTGAGTTGCAACGGATCACGTTTTGTCTCTAGGGAAGACAAAAATCCACTTTTTGGTTGGATTTTCTCTATTACCAAAGGTATTTGCATCACCTTTTTGGTATAACTATGGGGAGTAGTAGTCATTGAAAGCATAAATGGAAGAGGAGACTCACAAATGAAGATGTTGAAGTGTATAAAAAAATGGATAGGGTTGCCCATCGGAACAAGAGACAAGGTATGTTAAATATTAATGAAGATGTTGGCATAGACCCACCTTTGAATGTGGTTTCAAGTGAAGAACATGAATTTGAAATGATTTATGAGAATGTAGGGGTTTAAGATGAAAATGTAGGTTTTGAAAATGAACATGTCAATGTGGACAATGGAAGTGTGGACATTGTCAATGACAATCCACCGATTGAATATGAAGGAATTGACAATAATAATGGTACACAAGAACCAAATCAACGTAACACATCTCCAAATTATATAAGAAATGAAGTCCCTTTGGAGGAAGAAAGAAAAACTTCAAAATTGAGACCTTCAAGAACAACTAAATGGTTACTTGAAATTTATGAGAACATAATGAGCAATTTCGATGGCAAGAGATCAGAAAGAACCATTCGGTTGTGGGTTTCAAAACTTTTTGATCAATTTTTTAGCCACAAAACGTTGGTTGAGAAATGTCAAATGTTTGTGCAATTGTTAAAGATGTAGAAGATGAGACATATACTAGTCAAATTGAAGATTAGTGTGAACAAGAAAAAGGAGAGGAATGCTATTATTGTGAGAAATCTTTTTAGTGCTCTCAATTCTATTGGAAAGACTACAAAGGAAAAAGATAAGAGATCTGCTAGGAGGGTTATTACAACCTCCTTAGTAAGTTTGTTGGAAATTTGGCTGAGTTGATTACATAGATGTTGTCATTATGGCAACATATGATCCACATGAAGATCACACAGGTCAGAGAGCAAGTATGACAGAGTGCATTGCAAATTTGTCTAAGTGTGAGACAGTATTTTTACCAGTGAACCTTGACACAATTTTTGTTTGCGATGTTGATTGGAGTAAGTTCAGTGCTTGTGCACTTGAACATAGACTCTATGATTACTATTTATCACTCATCTCAGAGTGCAAGTCAGTATGGCATGTACAAAAGAAGTTATGACAGTTTTACCAAAGACAGTGTCAAGCCGACATGACAGAATATGAAGACAAAATTAGTAAAGAGTTAAGGGATTATTTTGTTTATCAAAATAATGACTTAACAATATAAAGGGATGAAATCCTAGATGTTAACTCTTAGATAAAGTTATTTGTATAAATTTAATTGTAATTGTAAGAAAAGAATAGCTGAGATGTATCATGATGAAGTAAAGAAAATGTAATGAAGTAGTGATATGATGCAAAATATATGAGGCATATGTAATAGTGATAGTGAAAGAGAAGCGAAGAGATATTGATGCAAGCAGTATAAGGTTATGTACCTTAACCTATTTTTGTAATCAGTGTATATTGTACATTACTTTTTTGGGCAGTGGGCTCATCTAGTAATCACATTTTGTACTGCCAACTCCTAACAGGGTTGAGGCTTCTAACAAGGCCTATAGTCCCTTAATTAGGATTGATACACTATATGTTTATAATAGACTCCTAGCAAGGTCAACATCTTTAACAAGATACTTTTGATTAGTGAATCTTTGTGGGTACCATCCCCACCAGGGTTTTCCCTTGGCCAGGGTTTCCTCGAGAACAAATAATGTGTTATGAGTTCTTTAGTTTTATTGCTATGCATGTTGTTTAGCTTCTTATGTTATGCATGTATAAAGATAATCTATTATATCCATAATTGGGAAAAAGATAAAGTTTGTAGAATATTGTTTCACCACCCCCCCCCCCTCTCAGTATTCCCTATTTCTAACAATTGGTATAAGAGCTTAGTTACTCAGAAAATAATCATTCAAGGAAAGCCTAGTAGCTTGAGTAAGATCTCTATGGATATGGATCAACTATAGAAGAATCTTGAAGAAGCTCTTGAATAGGTTGACTTGCTTACTATTGAAAAAGATACTTTGAAAAGAAAATATGATGATGCAAAGAACCTCATTGAGAAACTGAAAAACAAATTGGAAGATCTGAGATCTGAAAAGGAATCCAAAGTTTTTATTGAAGATTATGATGATAATTTAGAAAAAGCAAATGAGATCCTTAAGCATGAGCTAAAGATAGAAAATTTGAAGCTTAGTTTGAAAGATGGAAATGGCAAGAATGAAGCAAATCTGAAACCTAAGAATGAAAGTCTAAAGACTAAAAATGAAGGACTAAAATCTAAACTTTGTAAAGTAACATCTGAACTTGAGAAAGTCAATTTATAGTATGATGAACTTGAGAAATACAATAAGATTGTGAAAGGTGAAATGACTCAATCCAAACAACAACTTGAAAGGCTATATTCAACTAGTGAGAAGATTGATTAACAAATATCTTATCAAAAACCATTCTATGATAAGACTGGTCTTGGATTCAACACTTTTAAAGAAAATGATGAAAGCAAGGAACCAGATCTGAAAATATTTGAAAGCATAGATGAGAAAAAGTCTGATGAGATCAACAAATTTGAAGATACACCTAAAGAAGAAGAATCACCAAAGCAAGAGGAGTCACCCAAAGGTATGCAAAGAGAATTCAAAGGTAGATGTTTTTCTTGTAATACTATTAGTCATATGAAGAGAGATTGCACAGGTAAGCAATTTAAACCTCTTAATGGTTATTGTTATAATTGTCATGGTTTTGGACATAGAGCTGTTGAATGTAGGAAACCTAAATTTATTGAGAATAATGATGGTAGTAGAATGTTTAGGAATACTAAAAATCTAGATAAGAAACCTACTGAAGATATGAATAGAAGAAATGGAGTAATATGTTATAGATGCAACAAGGTTGGACACATTGCTAGAAACTGCAGATCACAAATCAATCAACTTGGACCAAGATATGGAAATAATGGAATTTTTTGTAAGATATGCAACAAGATTGGACATACAGCAAGTTTTTGTAGAATGAACAATAGAGTTTTTCATCCTAATCCTAATCCTAGAAATCATGCAAGAAGAAATCAAGATGCAAGTAATAGTTAGAAAGGATGCTATAGTAATTCAGATGAACTGAAGTTTATCAAAAGCATAGACCAAGGAGACATATTCAACATTGAAGGTAATTAGGAAGGTGAAGTATCAAAAGGTAAGAATGAATCTTTACCTAACCCATCTCAAAGTACTTAATTTATGAAAATTGCAGTAGAATAGGAACTTAGATTAGTGTAGAAGTAGGTATACGATGAACTGAGTATTATGCAGTTAACGCAAAGTAGTTTATGATTTTCTAATGCTATGGTTAAGAGTGCAAAGAAAAATATTATGTTTTGTGAGATCGCAAGAAGTTTTAAGTTTTGCAGGTTAGCAGAAACAACTTTTTGGAAAGAAGTGACAAAAGAATTAAATGCAATGTCAGATCTAAGTGAGATTGAATTAATAAAAGGTCATGATCAGTATTATTTGATCATCAAAGAGAATTAAAGTGTTAAGGAGATCAAAGAGAAGTGATTGGAAGCATTTTGCAAGGATTTGGAGAAGAATTTTGTGTCGAATCTACGCAAGCCCTAAAATTGTGAAATCAAGGTATTTTACTTGACAGATCTTTAAATCAGTGAAGGAATTAGAAGAAATCATGGATGTTTCTTTAATACACAATGTCAGAGATAAGAATAGACCTAAGTTGAAAAGGGAACTAGTAGAACCCTTGGAATATGATCCTATGTTCGCTTTATCATTCGTACCAGATGGAGTTTTACACCTAGAGAATGTCAGAAGTTATCTTGGATGCAAACTAGAGACTGTCAGTGATAGTGATTTCACAAATGAATATCAAAAGATCTATAATCAGGATATGACACTGAAACAAGGTTTTTAATATTTGGAAGATAATTAAATTATTAAGTATGCATTATAGTATGAATTTGATAATGAAGAATGCACTAAGATTATCTTAAGAAGAATTCATAATGGGAAGTTTTGGTTAGAAGATAGAGTGATAGATATCACAATAGATTTGATTCATGAAGTCACTGGATTATCTAAAACTGGAGCTATTCCTTTGAATGAGAAAAAAATGAGGAAAATAGTCATTGATAACACAAATTCATCCTATAATGGTAGAGGAATTGTGATTAGTAAGATCAAACAAGATGATGTGAGATACTTATGCAAGATCCTAACCACTAAGTTTTGTGCAAACTCAAGAGAGGATGACATGGCAGCTAGAATGATACATGCAGGTTATCTAATGTGTGTTGACAAGGTACAAGTTGATATGTGTGAAATTTTGAGAATTTAATTGTTTGAGAATCTGGAGAAGATTAAGAAAACTAAGTATACACAGTTTAGGTTCTCATCCTTAGTCACCTATATGTTTTTTCATCTATTGAGAAGATTTCCTTACACCATTGGAAATGATTGGAATGATGGACAAAATATAATGGAAAGGATTAACCTAGTGTATAGAAGACATGTTATTGAAAAATTAAATGAGAGTGTAGTACTGGTAATCAAGACATTTCATAATATTGTGTCTAGCAGATCAAGGATCCCAAAGTCTCTTGTGGAGAAATATAAAGATGACATATGTTTTATGGTGGATACTGACTTTACCTATATTGAAGCAGTAGAATCTAGAACAGACTTCATAGACCCTCTTGGCTATGAGATATCTGAAGTAGAGATAGAAGAGTATGTTAGCAGGTTACTTAAGTGTAAATTGGACACTCGGTGTAATAGGTTTGGAATGTTTGAGGAGAACTTCAACTCCGCAAAGACCTTAATTGAAGAAAAATAGTCTAAGAAAAGAGTTGAGAGCACTATAAAGAAGATCATAAAAGATACAGGGATGACAGAGCATGAGTTTTTAATAGCAAAGCAAACAGCAACAGCAATTAGAGAGAGTAGATAAAAAGAAGTTTTGTCTATTCCACCTTCATCATCAATTGCAGTACAGCAAGAAGTAACACAAGTGAAGGTGAAAGTGGAAGAAATTGAGAAGGACCAAGAAGAAAAGATATCCACTAGATCCACTTCCTCCACACCTAGAAAAAGAGTAAAGGAAACTGCTACTAGACCGGGAAAGAGACAGAAAACTTTAGTGCAACCAGTTCCAAGAAAAATTACAGAAATAAAAGATGATGTCACTACTGTTAAGAAGAAAGCTTGGAAACTGAAAGTTGAGAAGCTTAATGAGAAGATCATTGAAGATGGAGACTTTACAAGAATGAATAAGTACTATGATCTTTATGATTATGCAGAGAGACTTAATCTAGAAAATATAGTTGTAAAGCATATGATTTTGGCTAATAAGAAGTTTGATACAATTCAGGGTCAGATACTTGATGATTTGTATAATAAACTTGTGAATAGGAAGAAGAGAGAAACAGAAGAAGACACAGCTATCAGAGAAAAGTTTGTAAGGAAGCTTTGTGTAATAAGAGATGAAACACATTTTGGTTAGATCATGAAAGCCTTAAGCACCCATCTAAGAACCAAAAGGAGAACCATTCAAATTATGGGAGGTAGAGATGAAGAAATCAATTCTGAGACAGAGTAAGAAATTATCAAGGTTATGACAGAAAATGTTGGAGAGCCATCAGTTGTAGCAGAGCAAGCAGGTGTGACAGAACAAGAGGACATTCCCTCTCCTCTAGCCATTAACATTGAAGATGAAACCATGAATGTAGAAGGAACAAAGATCACTTTGGATACTGATGATAATGTATTCAAGAATTTGGAGAACATTGTTGACAATTTGGCCTTTGAAGAATAGGAAACCACAAAAGGAGAAGAGGCAACAGAGACAACTATTGTAGAACCCCCAGTAACAGAAAAACAAGTACCCATTCCCACTAAAGAAGATATCAGTCTTACTCCTGAGACTAGAAATAAGAATAAGATTGGAACTATGATTGAGCATTTGGGAAAGGAAGTAGATGATGATGATCAGTTGGAAATGATCACATCCTTGAATAAAATCATTGGCAAGAACAAGAAAGTGAAAAGTCTTGAAGGATGCCTGAAGGAACTTACTGAGAAGTTACAAAGAATTGTAACTACACAAATTGTAGAAGTAGACCCTCTAGAGAAAGAAAAGAAGGTAATGAGCACTTTTGACAATAAATTCACAAACTTATCTAATATTGCAAAAGTGAAAGCACAAGCAGCCTATGAGGCCAGAATGCTTTTGAACATCAACCAGAATATCAGGAATGATATCAACAATCTTGATATCTGTATCAAGGACTTAAGGAAGAATTTGGAAATAGGTAAATCTTTGTACATACAGTGTACAAAATCAGAGACCTTGACAACAGAAGAAGATCAGAAGATGAAGTTGAAGGAAGCAAAAATTCTGAATGAAACTAATCTTCTTTCTAGCCCCAATGTGAAGGTATGTGATGTTGAAAAGAAAATTCAGAAGCTATATGATGAAATCAGAGTTGTACAAGATGAGAGAGACAAAAAAATGAAAAGATTCACTCTTTTGAGAGAGCACACTTTTATGAAGTTAAGAATTATTGAAGAGCAGTTGGAAGAATGTCTTTCAGCTAAGACATCTTTTTAGAAGTTTAACTTTGAGAACCTCCAAGCATGTGAAATAGCATCTTATGGACTAAGCGCACTACTCAATGTGGTAGATTCCATTAAGAAATCATGGGAGAAGGAGATAGAAGCCATGAAGATTGATTTTTTAGATTGTGTTGCAAGCCTACCAGCTTTGCAATAATTGAATTGAGGTATAATCTTTTTGTGATACAGTTTTGTAACCCTCCTTACCTTTATTTTGTCATTGTTGTCAAAGGGGGAGAGATATATAGCAGAAAATTGATAATATATGATAAGGATTGATACTCTTAGGGGGAGTACTATATTAGAAATAATATTTTTTGAGGAGTTATAAGGATAGTATATATATTTTATACTATGGCCACAATTTTGAGATTTTGAAGTTGTACACTTAGCCAATTTTCTCATATGTTGCCACCAATGACAAAGGGGGAGATTGTTAGAAATTTGGCTGAGTTGATTACATAGATGTTGTCATTATGGAAACATATGATCCACATGAAGATCATACAGGTCAGAGAGCAAGTATGACAGAGTGCATTGCAAATTTGTCTAAGTGTGAGACAGTATTTTTACCAGTGAACCTAGAAATAGTTTTTGTTTGTGATGTCGATTGGAGTAAGTTCAATATTTGTGCACTTGAACATAGACTATATGATGACTATTGATCACCCATCTCAGAGCTCAATTCAATATGGCATGTACGGAACAAGTTATGACAGTTTTACCGAAGATAGTGTCAAGCCGACAGGATAGAATATGAAGATAGAATTAGTAAAGAGTTAACGAATTATTTTGTTTATCAAAATAATGACTTAAAAATATAAAGGGATGACATCCTAGATGTTAACTCTTGGATAAATTTATTTGTATAAATGTAATTGTAATTGTAAGAAAAGAATAGTTGAGATGTATCATGATGAAGTAAAGAAAATGTAATGAAGTAGTGATATGATGCAAAATATATGAGGCATATGTAATAGTGATAGTGAAAGAGTAGCGGAGAGATATTGATGCAAGTAGTATAAGGTTATGTACCTTAACCTATTTTTGTAATCAGTGTATATTTTACATTACTTGTTTGGACAGTGGGCTCATCTGGTAATCACATTTTGTACCACCAACTCCTAATAGGGTTGAGGCTTCTAACAAGGCCTATAGTCCCTTAATCAGGACTGTTACACTATATGTTTGTAATAGAGTCCTAACAAGGTCAACATCCTTAAAAGGACACTTTTGATTAGTGGATCTTTGTGGATACCATCCCCATTCAGGGTTTTCCCTCGGCCAAGGTTTCCTCGAGAACAAATAATGTGTTATGAGTTCTTTAGTTTTATTGCTATGCATGTTGTTTAGATTCTTATGTTATGAATGTATAAAGATAAACTATTATATCCATAATTGGGAAAAAGATAAAGTTTGTAGAATACTGATTCACCCCCCCCCCCCCCCCCCCCTCTCAGTATTCCCTATTTCTAACAAATTCATCATTTGAGAAAGACTCATTTGATGAGACAAACTTGTGTTGACTTGAATCTAAATCATAAAACTTTGGATAGAGCACTTGCAAGAAGAGAAATACTTGATGATCCTATTCAAAATGATACATGGGCTTATGGTGGGAGACTTTCATGTTGTGATAAGAAGCATACTGATGCTGTGAAGGATCAAATTCAACTATTTTGGCAATCTAACTCAAGAGTGTCACCAAATGTGAAGGATGTCTTGAAGTTGAGAATTGGCATTCGAGACCGCACCCTGCATCCCAAACATTATTTGGAGGTGAGTCAAACAATTTTGTTCAAAAAAATTTGTGAGACACATCCAACATTGAAAATATCACAAAGATCTTTTGAAGCCCTGAAGCCTTTTTTTTGTGTGCCTCTTAAGATTTGAAATACTTGTTGCAAATATCATGCGGAGTTTTCAATGCACCATGAATTGTTACTGTAATCACCTAAAAATGGACAAAGACAATTTAATGATAAATCAAGTCAAATCAAATCAAATCAAGGACAAGATCAAAGCAATTGAATCACAATGCATAATTAGCCAATCAAAATTAAAATCAAGTCTTAATTCAAGATGAATCAAAATTGGGAGCATTTTAATCAAGTGAAATCAAATCAAAGTGCAATTAAATCAATTAATTGTATAGTTTTGGATTAAATCAAATTCAACCTATTCAAGGGGTACATGGCTAAACAAATGAATTTAAATCAATTAATAAATCCTAATTTCTCTCAACAACCACAAAGGGAGGAAATTCAATCAACCAATAGGATTTGAGGAAAGGCATTTACATGGATCAAGCCAAATTCAATCTCAATCACTCAAAGTGAAAGGGGATCTTGTCCATTGATCTTGTCTACTTGTCCCAAGCTTTGATGACACAAACTTTGCATTGTCTTCAAAGGGTGGAACAAAAGACTCAACCAAGGCTTAATCATGATCAACTACACTACACCCCCTACCCTTGCATAAATCTATAAAAGGAAGACCAAAATCAATCATAATTTATAACCACACATCTGAGAATTGCATAGAACCTCTTGCATTTTATAGCTAGAAAGTCATTTTAAGAGCTTAATTACCATTCAATTTGAATATAATTGTTAGCTTTAGCTTAATCTTTATCATTTCTCATTCTAGGACTTTCATTAATGGTAGCTTGTTGAGAGCTTCACATTAACACTCTTAGATAGAGAGCCATAGGATGCTCAATTGATCTTTGATTTGCTAAATAGTTGCTATATTGTGGTTTATTTAGTTTTTATGTCATTTATTGCTCAATACTAATTCTATGAAGGTACATTTCCTTGTACACAAAATGGTGCCCACCGTGGGGCAGGATGCTTCACTTTACTCAACTCTCAGAATTATTTCATTTTTATCAAATTTATGCATGTTTAACTCTCGGGTTTTTTAGGAAACAATGCTTTTGATAGATTAAACGACGCTTTTGCACAATTAAACGGTGCTTTCCAGCACTATTTCAACACTTTCATGACAAATTAGTGCATCTTTACATTGATCCATGATGCTTTTAATCCTTCTATTATCTGTCTATCATTCTTGCAGTGCCTTTGCATGGATCTGCATCGCATTTTCCCTAACCCTAAGTGCTTTTGCTATTTTACTAAGCACTTTTACTACATTTTTACCACCTTTGATAGATTCTACAGTGCTTTAATTAGCTATTTATGCACTTTTGAGTTTACTGACAGAGTTGAAACAACGCTTTCAATCAAATTAGCAACACTTTTAATCAAATTAACAGCACTTTTAAGTAGTAAAATAACACTTTTAAGCATTACAAGAGCATTTTTGCATAAACTATTAATTTGCATAATCTGACTGTGGTAAAATAAGTTCCATGACTCTGCAGGATGTCTAATCACAAAAAAGTGAAGAAACTAGAGAGCATATTCAACCAAGAAGGGAAGGCTTTAACTAACAAAATCAAGAAGGAGAACTTTGTTCACATCAAATTAGTTCTTGAAGATTCACAAGTGGAGGAAAATCAGGTTTATGAGAACTACCTTAAAATTGTAGAAGCATATAAGACTAAGTTTGTATCACTTAATTGGATTTTCTTACCTTAATTCAAGTTTTTCTCAAAATTTGCAAATAAGGTCTTAGATTCAATTCAAACTTTACTTCTTCAAATTCATTTTGGTTTCCTTCATTGTTGTTGTTTTTGTTGACTAACTTTGTTGGAGGAAAAGCACATTGGAAAGGAACTATAGCCAAGGTAAGCTAAAAATGACAAAAATCACTAAAAAATGCCCCTAGCTTATGCTAGCTACAAGGAAAGGTAAGCCTCAAACTAGTGAATATTTTCCTTTAAATTGTGGCATTGGTGCATTTGAAAATCTAGTAATTACAAAACAACCTATCTTTGTTTGGAAAGTTTAGCATTTAGGCCTATACTCTTCACTTCTTCTAGTGAATAAAAATGCCAAAGGTGTTGAACTTTTTAATTAAGAAGAAAGGTTGAGGAAATCAAGCACATAAAATCAAAGCCCCTTGTTTGTAGAAGAGAGTAGAAATACTCAATTCTCTATAGTTAGTGGGTGAAGAACTTGAACATTGTTTATTGTGTTTGGGAAATTAAGGAAAAGTTAGGGATATGCTCTTCACCTTTTGGTGAACCAAATTCCCAAAAACTTGTTCTTAACTCCATTTCCTTGCTTTACATGAACATGCTAGAACATTAGTGGGCTCACCTCCCAAGAAATTGCCTTAACAAGGCCAGTGAGAGGGACAGCCCAAAGTGGGATATGCTTTATCTTGCTGCAAGAATCCAACCCACTATAAAACAAAATGCATACATCCTTAATGGGGTGTGTGACAAAAAGATTTTAATTTTTTGAACTTCCTCGAGTAGTCCTCATGGATTGCACAAAACTCTGACATACCAATGGTGGGAAGCCCCTTAACATGCTTGGGGGATGAAAGTTTAAGATCCATTTTGAATGAAATCTATATTAAATCCTTGATAAAATAGAAAGACCACCTTTTAGAGCCATTTTTACGAACCAAATCTTGTGCTAGGTAGGTGCTTGAAGTTTCTTTTTGTGCAAAACCCGTGACAATGTTCTTTCAAATCAAACATTTTTTGTTAAGTGGGTAAAAAGAGACAAGTGAATGTATGATTGTTGTGTTTGAAATACATAAACAAGTGAGAGAGATATCCATTGAAAGTTCATCTTACATTTTTAATCTCTTCAATTTAAAATCAACAATTCTTGAATCAAGGATCACTCCAAATCAAACCCTTGTTGGATGTCAGTTTCCACAAGGGATGTCGATTTCCACATGGTCCCATGCATATAGGGTATCTTTACAAGGAGAAAGCACTCTTGTTGAAAACTAAGGGAAAGAAGTTGAGTACCAAAGTATTTTCAAAGGTCCTAATCAAGAAGAAATATTCCCAAACTTATTTGAAAAAAGACTTGGAGAAATGGATAGAAACTCCGCATATCATAATTACCAACAAGGAGGAAACACTCATAATATCAACAATGCCAATCATAATCCCAAAGAAACACTTGAAGAAAAAGTTGAGAGAGTAGCCCAAGATCAGGAATTCCTAGAGGTCATGGAGAAATTAATAGATAAGGATAGGGAGAAGTTTTTCCTAAACCTAGCTCAAGTAGGAGTAAAGCTTCCCCATGATTTTGATATAGAGAAACTTAAAAAAGACCAAGAGCAAGATAACCCTATGAATGCTATGACTAGGCAAATAAAGGCCTTCCAAGAAAAAATTGATACCATGAAAAAAGTGGCTGAACCTAAGGCCTTTTCTATTAAAGCTTTGTGTCCTTTCCCATTTGACAAAAGCTTAGTTATGGCACCTTTTCCCTTTAATACCATTTTTCCTAAATATGAAAAATATATGGGTAAAATAGACCCATAGGATCATCTAAGGGAGTTTTATGCCTTAAGCATTGAGTTCATGCATAATGATGCATACCTAATGAGACTCTTTCCTAGTAGCTTAGTAGATCTCTCCATGGAGTGGTTTTCAAAACTACCCCAAGGAATAAAGACCTTTGAGGAACTAGCCTCCAAGTTTGTGACCCATTATTCTTATAACATTGAGCACGAAATTACCATGCTCAAGTTGTGTGATACCAAATAGAAAGATGGAGAATCCTTCTTAGGATTCCTACAAAGGTGGACTATTTTCGCAAGGTATCCACGAAGTATCCTCAAGAAAGAGAAGATGGAAATCTTCACAAACAATTTGACCATGGAAATGAATTATAGATTACAACTCCAATGTCCCCCAACATTTGAAAAACTCATCAAAAATGGGATCAAGATTGAGGATGTATTGGTCAAGAGAGGTGAAATAAAATTATTTAAAGATAACAAATCCAATAACACCAACAACAACAACAACAATAATTATGTGCCTAAATATGTCAATAATCAAGGGTCCAATAATTACAATGATAAATCTAAATCATGGATAAAGAATAACAACAAAAACCTTGTGAATGATGGAGTTGTGGAGGCCCACAACTTGAAGGCAACCCCTTTTACCTTACCATATGGAGCTAATTCTTCAAAAAAAGTTAATCAATCAAACAAAGCTCCATTTAATTCCAATAATTCCAATAAAAATTCCAACAATAATGCTAATGGGAATAAGCCCAAATCTTTTTACTCCACTTTTAACAAAAGAAAATTCACCTATCTAGGTGAACCTTTGGAGAATGCACTAAGGACCTTGGTTGCCAACAAAATCATCACATTACCTGATGTGAGAGAATATGAACCTCAAGTTAAACGCAATTGGTGGAATGACTCACATCATTGTGAATATAATCAAAATAGAGGTCATCCAACCAATGAATGCATGAGATTAAAACACTTGGTGCAAGATTTGATAGATAATGGAACCAAAAAAATTGAAGGACCTCAAAATAATGAGGATCACACAACCTTCAAGAATCCCTTTTTGAGCCATGAAAAGGGTGAGTCATCTAATACTAATCAAAGTAAAAAAAAGGCAATGAGAAAGTGAACTTTTCTCATACTTATGATAACATGATAAATACTCTAAGAGAAGAGGATAATACCATAAATGTTGTCATAGTAAAGAACAATTTAGGAGAAGCATCATCAAATGTTGTTACTAGGGGAAAGCATAAAAAATTATTCTACCTACCAATGCTCCTAAAATTGTGTTATCAAACCAAGCTTCAACCTCATCATCAAAACAATACAACTTGGTTGATCAACTACAAAGAACTCCCACTCAAATCTCTATTTTGGAGTTACTCAAATTGTCACCAATTCACAAAGACATTTTGGAGAAAGCCTTATTGGAAACCAATGTGTCTCTAAATTTGGAGGTAGAAAAATTTCAAAATATGGTGGGACACCTTATCTTACCCCATTGCTTATCATTTTCTGAGCAAGATGACATGTCCCTTAATCATCCTCAGAAACTGCCTTTGCACATAGAAGTCTTGATTCACAAGCATAGGGTGAAAAGAGTCCTTATAGATGGAGGAGCCAGCCTAAACATTTGTACCCTTAGCCTAGTGAAAGCCCTAGGATTTTCTAAGGAGGCTATTGACCCTAAGAAAAAGATAACCATTAAAGCCTACAATGATGAAGAAAGAGCTTCAAAAGGATTCATAGTGTTATGCATAAGAGTTGGTCCCATGCAAAAAGAGACCATATGCCAAGTGTTTGATCTAAAGTTGACTTACAATATTTTTTTGGGAAGGTCGTGGATTCATGAGATGCAAACCATTCCATCTACTTATCATCAATGCCTAAAATTTCCTTATCTAGGGCAGGAGATAATGGTAAGTGGGAACCTAAACCCTTTCCAATATTGTAACAACATCAAGCCTATCAATTACTCTTTAGTCCCACACAATGTAGAAGGGTCTATACCTAATCAAATGGAGCAAGGGAAAATTTCTAAAGACATCCTATTATTGAAGGGAGAAGAAAAGATGGAAGAGGAAATTGTTATTAAAAACACACCAAAACTCACTAACCTAACTACATCAACTAAAGGAAAAGAGAAGGTTAGTGAGGATAATATTATTAAAGAATCAAAAGGAGACCATACCAAAGCTATCCAAGTGTGCACCAAAGAAGCCCATTATCAAAAAATGGACCAAATGATGAATAATTTTGATAAGCAATGCAAGATCAAGTAAAGAGGCATAGGTGAATACTCCTTATCTATGATGGACTTACCCTTATCACCAAAGTCCTATGGGAGACCCTCAAATCTACCCCATAGATATAATGATAATTTTGTGAGGGAAAGTACATCATCCACCATGGATGAAGAGGACAATGAGATCCTAAACTGGTTATATAAAGATGAAGAATCAAGTGCCCATATCAAACATATTCAAAATATAACCATTCCCACACATCAATATGGGAAAGGGTTTCAAATCATGCAAAAGATGGGGTACAAAGGTCAAGGACCTTTGGAAACAAAGAATGAAGGGATCATTGAACCCATAGAAACAACATGGTGAGATACTAAGGAGAAAACAAGATTAGGGTATCTTGAAGAAGGATACACTCAAAAACATTATCCCAAACTTCATAGCCAAATATTTCAATTAGAATCTCATAGTGATGAGGATTGTAATGAGTGGGAATGGGAGACATTATCTTATGAGTCATTCCATGATAAGGGTATTGATGTTATTCATACCTACACTTCTACCAAGGATAAAGGACCAATAGTAGAATCAAGTTCAAATCAAGCATCTAGTTCAAACCAAGTGGTTCTAAATGATAAGACAAGCATAGAAATAGAGATAAATAAATGGGTAGGTGAACCCTACCTACCTTTATGGAGACCTACTATGGACGAATCAAATGTTAGGTTTAATCCACATGAATTTTATCCAATAGAAATCTTAGAGGATTCTAGTGAGGAGGACTTTGATCCTTCTTTAGAACATTTAGAAGAGGCCCATGTTATAGACTTGCAAGATATAATGTATGAGCCCTCTAATGAGTTATTAGCCTTAAACCCCATTGAAACAAACCCAAGTATTGACCCAATTACTCTCATACACCTGGAATTAATCGAATGGAATTCCATTGAACCAACTACCCTTCCAATCTTCTTGAATGACAATGTGGTGTCCCTATACCTTAACGTGGTTGAACCCTCTTCTATCAAATAATATCAAGAAGAATTGATCAAGGGGAGCATCCAAACTTTCAATCCAAGAAAAAATGAAAAAAATAAAAAAAAAGGAAAAAGGAAAAGAATCAAGTGTTGAAAACCACATTGTGGCAACATTAGATCAAAAAATAAATAAAGAAATAAAGGATGTTTCCAAAGGTGAAAACCCAAATGAGGTACTTAAGGGGGTTTGGATGCTCTACCAGAACATTATGAAGAAATATCTCCAATCATAATTGAGCCCATAGAAAAGATAAACATTAGATCAGAAACTGAGCCAAAGATCATCCACCTAGTGGCATCCCTATCTAGTGAAGAGAAAACATAATTCATCAAAGTCTTTAAAGAAAAACAAGTTAAATTTTCATGGTCTTATGATGATATGTCAGGATTAGATCCAAATTTGATAATGCATCATCTAAATATCAAGGAAGGAGCTAAACCTGTTAAGAAAAAGTTAAGGAAGATGCATCCACATATAGCACTACTTGTCAAAGTGGAATTAGAAAAATTATTGAAAGTGGGATTTATAAGGGCCATTGACTATGCACAATGGATCTCAAATATAGTGCTAGTATCAAAAGCAGACAAATCCATCAGAATCTGCATGGATTTTAGAGACTTAAACTTGGCATGTCCTAAAGATGACTTCCCACTTTTGAGTATAGATGCCATTGTGGACCTAATAGCAGGACACTCTATGTTTTCACTCATGGATGGATTTAGCGGATATAACAAGATAAAGATAGCACCAGAAGACCAAGATAAGATAGATTTTACATGTGCATGGGGTAATGTTTGTTGGAATGTCATGCCTTTTGGTTTGAAGAATGTCGGAGCGACCTCTCAACGAGCAAAGACCATAATATTTCATGATATGATGCATAAGTTCATGGAGGATTATGTAGATGACATATTAGCTAAATCTCACTCAAGAAAAGAGCACTTACCAATTTTGGTGAAATTTTTTGAAAGATTAGAGCAATTCAAAGTAAGGCTTAATACAAAAAAATGTGCATTTGGAGTCCAATCTGGTAAACTACTAGGCTACATTGTATTTGCAAAGGGAATAGAGGTGGATCCCGCTAAAGTAAAAGCTATTATAGAAATGGAAGCACCTAAAAACATTATCCAAATGAGGTCTCTACAAGGAAGGATACAATCCATCAAGAGATTTATCTCCCAATTAGCTGAAAAATGCCATAATTTCACCCAACTTTTGCATAAAGATACAATCTTCAAATGGGATGAAAAGTGTGAAGAAGCCTTTAATCTATTGAAGAAATATCTCATGAACCCACCAATCTTGATGCCACCTATCAGAGGCAAGCCCATGATCCTATATATTTCAGCAATGGAGAATTCATTGGGGGCACTTTAAGCACAAGAAGATGAAACGGGAAAAGAAAAGGCAATTTACTACATAAGTAGAACCTTGGTCAAATACGAGCTGAACTATACTTTCATGGAAAGGGCATGCTTGGCCATGGTCTTTGCTTCCCAAAAATTAAGATATTATATGCTAGCCCACAAGATAAGGCTCATTGCCAAAATTGATCCTTTGAAGTATCTACTTAGTAAAACAACATTAAATGGAAGGCTAGGAAAGTGGGTTATGGTGTTAAGTGAGTTCAACATAGAATATTTTGATAGAAAATCAATCAAAGGGAAAGTCATTGTTTACCAGTTAGAAGAAGCACCACTTCAAGATGATCATCCCATCCAAGTGGAATTCTTAGATTCAGAGATTGTGAATGTTGAGGCAAAAACATGGCAACTATATTTTGATGGTTCATACACTCAACATGGGTCAGAAGCAAGATTACTTCTAATCACTCCTCAAAGATCTACTATTCATAAATCCTATAAATTTATATTTCCATCCACCAATAATATAGCAGAATATGAAACCTTGGTCATTGGAATCAAGTTGGCATTAGAATGGAAAGTGACAGAACTAAAGGTTTATGGAGATTCACAATTAGTCATTAATCAAGTTAATGAAGAATATCAGATGAAAGATGACAAATTGGTACCCTACAAAAACATGGTGGAAAGTCTTAAGAAGTACTTCATTCTTATTACATTTGAGCAAGTGCCAAGAGAAAAGAACAAAGCAGCAGATGCAATGGCAACTTTGGCTTCACTTCTACAAATACCTAATCAAAGTGCTAGATATGAATTCCTGGTAGAAGAAGTGGATCAACCCATGTTTGACCCTACCCATCCTTATACTATTTTCTTGCTAACTAAAAATGAATCACCTTGGTATGGACCTATTTATACTTACTTAAAAGATCAAATCCTTCCCATAGACCAAACCAGGAATCAAAAGAAAAGCTTCATTCGCCAAGTTGTCTAATATACTATAATTTTTGAAACATTGTATCGCAAGAGTTTAGACGGAATGCTCCTTAGATGTTTAGAAGAAGAGGAATCAAATGTAGCCTTATGAGAAATCCATGAGGGAATTTTTGGATCACACTCAAATGGATTAACCCTATCTAAGAAACTTCTTAGGATAGGATATTTTTGGCCTACGATGGAGAAAGATGCTTGCAACTTTGCCAAAACTTGTAGAAAGTGTCAATTCCATGGAAACTTGATACATATGCCCACATAAGAGCTTCATCCGATGACAACACCTTGGCCATTTTATCAATGGGGTCTAGACGTAATAGGCATGATTTATCCACCATCCTCGAATGGTCATAAATTCATCATCACAGCAATAGAGTACTTTACCAAGTGGGTGGAAGTTGTACCCTTATCAACTGCAACGGGAAAGTAGATATCTTTGTTTATCATCAATCACATTATTTGTAGATATGGCATACCTCATGCTATCATAATGGATAATGCCAAGCATTTAAAAAACAAAGACCTAAAGGAATTATGCACCAAGTTTCACATGATTCATCATTATTCTTCAATCTATTACTCCTAAGGTAATGGACAAGCCGAGGCAACAAATAAAAACATTGTGAAGATATTGAAGAGAACGGTGGACAATTCAGGTAGAAATTGGCACATCAAAATAAGCCTGACCTTATGGGCTTATAAAACAAGCATAAGAATGCCAACATGAGCTACACCTTTTTCTTTAGTCTTTGGAACAGAAGCAGTTTTACCTTTGGAGGTAGAACTTCCATCCTTAAGGGTATCTCTTCATGGCTTGATAAGTGAGAAAGACTATAGTGTTGCTAGGCTGCAAGAACTAGAACTCCTAGATGAGAAATAGAAACAAGTATTTGATCATTTGAAGGTGTACCAAAATAGAATGTCAAGGACTTATAATAAGCACATCAAGTTAAGAACATTTCAAATAGGTGACCTAGTTTTGCGAGAGAATCCCAAAAATCAAGCAGAAAGGGAAAAGAAGGGAAATGGGAAGCAAACTGGTTAGGACCATTTATCATCATTGAAAATATTGGGACCGGCACCTACAAATTAGCAGATTGTGATGGAGAAGAGATGCAAGAACCTATTAATAGCATACATCTAAAGAGGTTCTATACATGAGGTAGATGAAAGAGTATAAAGAGTATCATATGGAAAGCATCATATTTATTGTATAGTGTCAAAAGAGATCTTGAAAATACCAAAAACATTTGAAAAGTGGAAAAGAGAAAATAAATTGAAAAGTAGAAAAGATAAAAAGTAGTGAAAATTTGAGCATGAAGAAATACCAAAAACATTCATATATGATCCTCAAAAAGATGTTGTCTTGGTGAAAACCTAGAAAATAAGCGCCTCGATGATAAAATAAAATAAAATGAAAAAAGAAAAATACAAAAAAAAGAGAAAAAAGAGAAAAGGTGCCTTGGTGAAAACCTAGCAAATAGGCACCTTGGTAGCAAAAAAATAGAAAAGCTTTAAAAATAGAAAAAAGAGCAAAGATCCATTCAATTGGTGAAAACCTAGTAAATAGGTTCCATTGAAAGTCCAAGTCAGTTGCATGCCTAGAAGGTCACCTTGTAAATATTGCATTCGCCAACATTTGTATATATTGCATAATAAAACCCCACAGTTGCATTTGCAAGTACCTCAAGATTTTGGTCACCTAATCTGCAAATTGTCCTAAGTCCCACAAATGAAATTATCTCAAACTGGGGGCAATCTACTCAAAAGGAGAAATGATTAATCAAAGAAAGCTTTTCCAATCAGGGAATCAATTCATCAAATTTGAAAGAGGAACACTTAATCAAATCTACATTCTAATCCAATTTGAGCCAAACGCAAAATTTGATCCAGGATCTTACATGACCTTATCTTTATCAAGATTAAAAGTATGAAATGGATGGAACTACACTTGAAATATGGATTTGAAAAACATTGCAAGAATTTTTCTAAGTGTTGACCCAATTGATGAAATCATGTCTTTCTGGCGAATCGATGAAAGTTTTAGACTAGACAAGCTATGATGAAAGGATGATATTTTTGTTGATTTATGAATGACTATCTTAAAATCAAAGTTTTAAATCATGTATTATTTATCTAAGGATGTGATCATCAAAGAATCATTGAAGACTTGTACATAGGATAAAACTGAGATTTCTGCTTGTTTACGCAAAAGGATACCTTGGCTATTTTGATCTTCAATATCATAATACCAACATCCACTTGCAACATAGAATCTAACACAATCAGTATTCGCACTCTCATGATTGGCTTCAATCAGTGATAGTCGTACCAAAGAGAGAAGGGAAAGAAAAGAAAGAGGTGCAAAAAGTATTCATATCATCATAGTTGAACTAGTGATGATTGTACTAAAACGGGATTTTAAAAAGCTCTCAATGATGATTATAGGCTCCAAATTTTGAATAATGATAGTTAGTTGCATACATCTTAGATTAAGTGCATTGTATATTTTTTTTCCTTTATTAGCTTAAATTTCAAGAGGAAAATAAAAAGGGGGTGTACTCAAATAAAAAATCAAAGGATTATCGAAAACAACTATATAAGATTGAGTATGTTGGAAATCAAAAACAAATTAAAAAAAAAAAGGGCATTTCATTAATTCACTTGCATTGATTAAGGTCATTTTGAAGTTGCATTAAGTCATCTTCATTAAACATTGCATTCATTTAAATGTGTCCAACATTTGAATCATTAAATTGCATCTATTTACATTTTCATTAAATAGCATCCATCTAGATTGCATTAAGTTCATTATTATCATTAGATTGTATTCATCTCATTTAAGGTGCATTCTTAAATATCAATTCATTAAGTGCATTGCATTAAGTTAGTTAATCATTCTTTTCATACATTAGGATCATTCATCATTAAATGCATATCATCCATGATAGAATCATTCAGCTATATTGCATATATCATTAGTCATTAAAAGATCATGATCATTGTATCATCACATAAATCCATCACATTTGAATATCAAAAGAAACACATCCATTAGATCCAATATTCATTATCCATCTAACATCCTACATGTAATCATTGCATACACACAATATCATTAATCATTAAATTAACATTTCATTCATCTATTCTATGTCATACATAAGACAATCATTTAAAGCATCATTAGGACATATGCATACATTTGAAAAATTGCATTCTAAAAAGCATAAAACAAAGCATATAGGAAATAGAGTCATATAGATCTGCATATCATGCAAAACACTTGAAAAAGAGATCCAACACATGATGACATCATATAGAGTGAAATCTATCAAATAGAGTATCAGAGTCTATGGTACCATTATCATGAAATCAACAAAGATATCAAAGTATAAATGAATGATCATCAAAGCAATATCTAAATATCACTATTCATCAACTATCAAAGTACCAACATAAGCAACATCAATCGATAAAAAGAGATACAACAAGAGTCCAAGGTCTTGATAACAACAAAGAGAAAGATCATGTAAATCATAGATGTCTCAAAAGACTGAATCACCAGCACCACCAGTACCATCAGGACTGTTAGGACTAGGAGCTCTATCTGGAGGCTGACTAGAACTAGCCTATAAACCATGTTGACTCATAGCAGCCATGAAAGTTTGCACCATTGAGCTCAACTGAGAAACCTACTATTGTACTACCAAAATTTGTGTCTACGGGGATGCAACATCTGATGCTAATGCTGGGGCAGGAGTCTATGTCGCAGAAGACTGAGGAGGAGGAACAGAAGTAGATGGATCACCCAAAGATGGAACAAAATGAGAAGATGATGGATGTGAAGAAGATGAAGGCATCGAAGTAGAAGCATGTGCCTAAGATAAAGGAGCTTGAGGAACAATCAGAGGAATGACCTGCTAAGTAGGAGGACCTTGTGCCTAATCAAGTAATACATGTGAAATGTTTGCATCAACCTCTCTCTAATGCCTGACTCTAGGCCTATCTGTTGGATCCCTGGAAACCTGATGTAGTACTCTATCCACCCATTGACCCCTCACCTGATCAACACCCCTAGGAGGA
The DNA here is from genome assembly GCA_027943335.1 of Chamaecyparis obtusa. Taxonomy (NCBI): domain Eukaryota; kingdom Viridiplantae; phylum Streptophyta; class Pinopsida; order Cupressales; family Cupressaceae; genus Chamaecyparis; species Chamaecyparis obtusa. The sequence continues at coordinate 1,233,623 of BSBK01001976.1, forward strand.
GTCAGAGAAGCAACAATTAGTGGAATATGAACTCTACCTGCTCTAGCTCCTCGCTGACCCCATCATCCATGTCATCCCCTAATCCTACCACCACCACCTCCATCATCATCTCCATCATCACCATCATCACCACCATCTCCACCACCACCATCATCCCCATCTGATAACTCATCAATAGTGGGAATCCTCTCGGTAGGATCTGTGAATCTGGGAAAAGGGTATCGATGTAACCAAGCACCATAATCATCTGTAATACCTGCATCTACAATCTTCCCTCTCATAGACCAAGGAAGATATAAAAGGTCTCGACTCTCCCTCATAGTGGTGCCAAAATCAATATAGGGGCCTCATAATGATCTCTCCACCTGCACACGAGCATACATCGCCACTCCCTACAGCATACACTATATGCACCCATACTGACACAAAACTCTACGAAAGTAGAATCTCTCTATAACAAATGTAGAATGTCTAATCATCCAGTGAGGAAAAAACATGTAAGGTAGCTCATAGTCATCCTCTGGCCAAGCCTCGCAACCAAGATAAGGCCTCCAAATAATAGTACCTCTATCATCAAGGACACATCGTCAGTAATCCAGCTTACCCATATGGGTCTAGATGATAATACCATCATACATCCAAGTAAAAGGCCAACCTAGACTATGATCTCGTGCTGTACCAAGACGTGTCACTGGGATATGCTTCTGAGTCCAAAGCTGTAACAAGATAGCTCTTGCATTCAATGTGGTGGAATGTCTATAAACAACATTGTGTAACTCATGATACAACTGAGCTAACACACGGGAACCCCAATCAAACCGATGAGGATCTGCCATCAAATCCTCAAGAATGGGACCCCAACTAAAATCAAATCTATGCCCGTGTCTATCAAGAAGAAGAAAACCTCCAATCAATGTACCAAGAACATCTGGTAATATAGGGAAGGAAACAAACTGGGCCCACTAGATGTGAGCATCACCAATGGTAGGATCACCAAAGACCTGTCAACATGCTAACCCATCATAAATATAATCATAATAGACAAACTCTCCCCAAGTAGGAAACCATAGAATGTGATATACATCCTTTGGTGTAATAGTCATCTCTCCCATGGGAAGATGAAAGGTATTATGGTCTGAGTGCCAACGCTCAGCCATAGCAGTGATAAGACCCCGATTCACTCAGAATCAGGGAAGATATAAGAGGAAAGACAAGCCACAAAGACTAATGTGTCGACAATCTACTACACTCAAATCAATGATCATACCCTAAGATAATGGATAAGCACCATGGATACGCAATGACCCAAGCTCTAGCTGCAAAAAGAAAGTACAATTACATCATAATGCACATTGGTAATTATTTGGACCATCCTCAGTCAATCAAAAATTTATCAAACTACCAAACCACAATCAATTTCATGTTTCTACTCAGATAGAACAGAAATTTATCATCACCCATCATCTAAATCTAGATTGACAAACAATATTCCAACTATAACTAACTCATACTGACATATTACAACTTGCTAAGAACATCAAGTTTGGGAACTTCATCTATCAACTGATCAACGATGTTGAAAAAAATCAAAAAGTGGACTTAATCAAATTGAAAAAAAAATTGTTGAGTGAAAGCGCTATTTCAAGATGCAAAAGTGAAAAAATGCAAAAGTGTTGTTAAAAGGTGTAAAAGCACTCCATAATCATTTAAAAGAAGAAAAATAGGTGAAAGCGCTCTGAAAATAGCGAAAGCACTTTTTAACATGTTAAAAGTGCAAATAACAGCAAAAGTGCACCTAAGCAAAGCAAAAGCAAAATAGGGCAAAAATTGGACAAGTAAAAGTGCACAACTAGATTGCGGAAGCGCCCTTTAAAATTGCAAAAGCACAACTTCGAGGGTGAAAGTGCCATTTAATTGGGCAAAAGCGCACATTGAATTAAAAAATAGAAAAAAGGGTACTTTTCCAGGAAAATTTTGAAAATTTTGAACTTAAATGCATAAATCGAAAAAGCGAAGAAGTATAGGCACTCATCAGAGGTCCAGAGCTAGGAAGACACTGATATCAATGGCATTTCTTGAATCGATGCTCATGGATGGGGACAGACATTGTGAAAAGTCAAACAACTCAGAGAGGAAAAGTTAAAAAGTGAAAGTGAAAATGAATAGTGAAAAGGAATTTTGACCCCTTTATATAGCTTTTTGACCTAAAAGAGAGGTAACTTTAACCAAAGAGAGGACTATTTTACTAAAAATGACCCAAGAACATGAATTTATCACCAAATCAGCCAAAACAGGGGCATTTGTAATCAAATAGATGAAAATAAATATCAGAAATGAAATTAAAATTCATTATACAAATTGAACTAAATCAACATGATTTGACCTAAAACATCAACATATTTGATCATCGATCAAATTTTATTTCATTTTCGAGGGGGCATACCATCTAATAAACAACATCATCATCATCAAAATAGGAGATTGACCATCAAATCAAAGTGAAAGATTTTATCAGAAATATTTTCATAAATCAATCGAATGGGGCATCGCATCGAATCAATCATCAAATTAGGTATCACGTCATAATTTTACATCAGAATCAAACATCATATCAAGGATCCATCATCAGAAACAATCATTAGAATGACCATCAGAGTATCACATCATATCAGAACGATCATCAGAACTACATCAAGAATATTAAATCATTTAAAATCTACATCAATCTCATATCAGATATCGAGGATCAACCATCGAAAGACATCAAATGAACATCAAAGATCAACCATCAATGAATCAGAACCCATCATCAAGAAAATCAGAGTATTCTTTGAATCAACATGCTTCGCACGTCAACTCAAAGAGGGGCATTTGTAATCACCTAAAAATGGACAAAGACAATTTAATGATAAATCAAGTCAAATCAAAGAAAATCAAGGACAAGATCAAAGAAATTGAATCAAAATGCATAATTAGCCAATCAAAATTAAAATCAAGTCTTAATTCAAGATGAATCAAAATTGGGAGCATTTTAATCAAGTGAAATCAAATCAAAGTGCAATTAAATCAATTAATTGTATAGTTTTGGATTAAATCAAATTCAACCCATTCAAGGGGTACATGGCTAAACAAATGAATTTAAATCAATTAATAAATCCTTATTTCTCTCAACAACCACAAAGGGAGGAAATTCAATCAACCAATAGGATTTGAGGAAAGGCATTCACATGGATCAAGCCAAATTCAATCTCAATCACTCAAAGTGAGAGGGAATCTTATCCATTGATCTTGTCTACTTGTCCCAAGCTTTGACAACACAAACTTTGCGTTGTCTTCAAAGGGTGGAACAAAAGACTCAACCAAGGCTTAATCATGATCAACTACACTACACCCCCTACCCTTGCATAAATCTATAAAAGGAAGACCAAAAACAATCATAATTCATAACCACACATCTGATAATTTCATAGAACCTCTTGCATTTTATAGCTAGAAAGTCATTTTAAGAGCTTAATTAGCATTCAATTCGAATATAATTGTTAGCTTTAGCTTAATCTTTATCATTTCTCATTCTAGGACTATCATTAATGGTAGTTTGCTGAGAGCTTCACATTAACACTCTTAGATAGAGAGCCATAGGATGCTCAATTGATCTTTGATTTGCTAAATAGTTTCTATATTGTAGTTTATTTAGTTTCTATGTCATTTATTGCTCAATACTAATCCTACGAAGGTACATTTCCTTGTACACAGTTATGATCCATTCATTCTAATTTGTATACTAGTGAAATGTTGGAGGAGTGTGGTGCAAGTGCTCTTCCAAAATCATCAAGAGACTTGCTAGATCATTTTTTATGTCCTAGAAATGATGGATGTTTCTTTTATAGAAAATATTTCTTAAATGACAAGTGCTCAGAGTGTGGTGGGCTAGTGAAGTTTGTTGAATATTTTCATGAGGGCTATGAGCATGATTTTGGAAAGACAATTGTCCACAAAAATGTATATGAAACCATTAAATATACATTAAAAAGTGGAGGTGAAGGCTCTAGATGTGAGTTGGTTACAAAATAATGCAATGTAGCTGATTTTATATCAAATTTCAGGAAGAATCTTTTTTACAAGTATGCAAGGCATAGTCATAGGTCTCAGTGGTTGGATCAACAATTTAGGATGTGTAAGGACACTTTCCTAATTGGCACTATTATATCAGTTGTTGACTTTACAGAGAACTATACATTGCAGCCCCAAAACAAGTTGCAAGCTCAATATTACAATTCTATTTAGGTTTCTATTTTGTGCACATAACATATAGACATTCCCTTGATAGTACAGAAGATGACCGGAAGATAATCAGAGAGTACCATTTTTATATGAGTGATGATAGATTGTAATCATCTGAGTTTATCCAACATTGCTTTCAGAATTATTTTGAGTGGGTGCGGGAAAATAATATTGCTATGGATAAACATCTCATTTGGTCAGATAAATGCACAAGTCAATTAAAAAATGCTCGTATATTTTATTGGTTATGTAGAATACATGTAGAGAGAGGTGTACCTCATATTTGGAGTTTTTTGAGGTTGATCATGGAAAAGAGGAGCATGATGGAGTAGGTGCATGTGTAAAGAGAGCTCTAGTTAAGGAGCAACTGAGGATTTCAGGTACAAGAATCATTGATGCTCATTCTATTGTTGATTGGTGTACTTCAGCATTGTCATAGGGGGGACTCTTGATTTAGCGATGCACAGATTCTTTTGGCTGGTTGAGTTGGGCACAATAGGAGATAGGTTGGATTGTCAAACTGTGAAAGATTCTTCAAAAATGCATTCATTTCAAAGCTCAGATGCTAGTACATGGACCCTTTGGACATGAGAGTTGGATTGTTATTGTTCGAGTTGTCTTTAGTGTGATTGGGATTAGTATGAGTCAAGTGAGTGGGTTGATACATGGGTTCCACATTATCTTACTCCTTTATCCCTCACAATCTCTGTAATAAATGATGACATGGATTGTTCACTTGAATGCGATCATCTTTCAGATCTTCTACAGCCAGGACATGTTTTTGCATTGGTTACACCACAAGGGAATGATGAGAGATTGGATTACTAGTTAGCAAATTCTGTATGAGGAAAGAATAAATTTGCACAACCGATAATAGATGATGATTGTAGACACTCAAAAATGGACAAGTGCTTTTAAATTACAAAAATTAATAAAATGGCTTAAAATCATCAAAATGCACTAATTCAATCAAAGAGGGATCAAATCATTTAAAATGGACATAATTAAATAAAGTTGGACAAAATCAATTAAAGCAAAGGAAAAATCAAATAATGAGGTTAAATAATTAAATCAAAGCTTAAAGGGGTGAAAAACACTACATAATTGATTTTAATCAATTAGTTGTATAGTTGTTTAAATCAAAAATCAAAATGAACCTATTACCCTTATATGGCTAAATTTAATTAATTAATTGAATTTAATAATTCCTAATATCTTTCAACAAAGTTGAGCAACCAATGAAAATTGAGGACAAAAATACACAAATCACTCAAAAAGGATGAATCTCAATCACTCATTCTAAAGTTTCAATCTCAACCACTCAATTTTGTCCTTTTGTCCAAAGCTTTGAGAAAAACCTTTAAATTGTCCCCCATTTATGAACAAAGCAAAGTATTTGACTCAACCAAGGGTTAATCATGATTACTTCACTCTAACCCCTACCCTTGGACATTTACTATAAATATGAAGCATTTTGAGAGCAATTGATATCTTAGAAATTTATTTGCAAAGCATTGTTACTATAGGCAATTGAAGAGCATTCTAAGAGGAATTAAGAGCATTTAGAGCATTTGCATTATACTTTTGTCAATTTAAGCTAGAATCATCATCATAGAAGCATTGTAAAAGCATAGAACAACATACATTCTCATTTTTAGAAGTGTCACTAGTGGAGATTTGAGCTGAGAGCTTCACTTACCACATCTTTCTAGAGAGCCATGAGATGCTATAGATCTTAGTTTCATTTTTAAATAGATTTTCATTGTATTTACTTAGAATTGTTGCTAATTAGATCTTAATTTCATGAAGGTGATTATCTTCATCACACAAATGGCACCCACCATGGGGCACTAGGCCTCATTTTATCATTTTCATCATAATTTGCATGCTTGTTTTGTCTATTTTCCGTGAATATTTTGCAAGAAATAGGTGAAATCACATTTATGGGAGATTTAATCATGCCTACAGTCATTTTATTGTAGATTAAGATCTTTTTCCTAGCGCTTGTTAGCTGAGGATTCACGCCTGACATACAACTTCTATTCTATCTTGATTTCTCTACAGTCACCTGTGAATCAGAAGCTCACACATGTGAGATCAAAGCATTCAACCTTTTGTGCTTAAAGTCATGTTCATGACTCAGGAAGTATTGCTTTACCACAATTTTTTATCGCATGTCTTTACGCTTTGCTTTGCACTTTTAAATAACAGTTATGCTTATAATCTATCAATTCACACTTACTGTTATTAAATTGTCACTTAGCATAAATCATTTTCCACAATTTTAAATTATGTTCACACTTTGTGATAAATTGTTCACGCTTGTGTAATTTTGAGTGTCGTATGTGTCACTGCAAAGTGTCGTTTGCTATCACTAAAGTTACGCCTACTGACAATTTGTTCACGCCTATTAGCTAGACAATGTCGCATGCTATCTATTGGCTTTATTTAATGTTAAATTGATTAAATCATTTGTCTAACTCTCTATTTACATGATTTGATAGTAAATGAGCAATCACAGAAAGATACAGAAGCCAGAAAGCAAATTCAATCAAGAAGGAAAGGTGCTAACCGAGAGGATTAAGATGGAAAACATTGCACATATTAAGGTTGTCCTTGAGATTACACAAGAGGAGGAGAATCAGGTATTCCAGAATTATCTCACAATTATTGAAGCATATAAAGAAAAATTTGTTTCTTTAAATTGGATTTTTAGCCCTTAGATCAAGTTTTCTTTGGAAATTTGCAAATAAGTTCCATAAAGTTCAATACATAATTGTTGCTTCATCAAATTTTTATTTTGGTTTCCCCTCATAGTGTTTGTTAGTGTTGACTAACTTGCTGGTGGACAAGCACATTTGGAGGGAGCTATTGCTAAGGTAAGGTGAAAAAAAAAATGACAAAACCTTTTAAAAATGCCCCTAGCTTAGGCTAGCTACAAAAGGAAAGGTATTCACCTATTCAAGCTTGCACTTGATTAAATTGCGGCATTCTTTGAGCATAGCTTAAGTAAAACAAGAAATGAACCAAACACTTAAATTTTAAGAATCTCATTGTCAAGAGATTGGGAAAGAAGAAATTTGTGTTTGAGTGTTTGGAACAAAGAAAGACAATAGGGATATGCTCTTCACTTTTTAAGTGAATCAAACTCCCAAACTTGTTGGCCTAAGTTCATTTTCTTGCTTTCCATGAACATGCTAGAAAATTAGTGGGCTTGCCTCCTGAGTTGTGCCTTAACGAGGCCGGTGAGAGGGACAACCCAAAGTGGGATACGCTCACTTCTGATGTGGGAATCCAACCCACTATAAAATGAAATGCATGCATCCTTAATGGGGTGTGTGACAAAAATATTTTAAATTTTTTGAATTTCCTCTGGTAGTCCTCGTGGATTATGCAAAATCGTACCTTGGTGCATGTGGGAAATCCTTTAACATACTTGGGGTATGAAATTTTAAGATCTATTTGAATGGAATCCACAATAAATCCTTGATAAAGCAGCAAGACCACCTTTTAGAACCAAAATATTAAGAGCCAAATTTGACTTTAGGTAGGCTACTTGTAATTCTTTCTTGTGTTATACTTGTGGAAACGATCGAGAATATACACACTAGATTATTTTAGGAACATGATGAAAAATTGATGTGTGTGTTGCGATTGTGTTCTATTTGCAAATAAGAAAATTTCATAAGACCTGATCTTAAACATTTAAAAAATTCAAAAATTTACAAACTGGTCAGCAAAGTGCCACCTGTGCACAAAACAATACTGCCTATCAGAGGAAAAGTCACACCTATGACTTTTATGAAAACACATATCAACAGAGAAATTATGGCTATCACCTATTGAATCACGCCTGGTAAAATTGGAAAACCGCTTATCAATAGCAAAGTGCCACGTGAATACCTACAAAGTGCCACCTAATTCAATACCAGTTCATGCGTACAAACATTTCAGTCATGCCTACACTCAGGCCAGTGATGCCCAAAAACACAAAAGGGAAAACAAAGAGTATTTACTGAGGGGTTAGAAAAATTTGATCACATATTTAGATACCATTTTTCGTGTTCTTACTGTTCCAACATTCAACCCAGTCATAAAGCCTGTTCTACACAATTTTTGAAAAATTTCACAAGGATTTGGCCAAGGGCAATATTGACTCTTATTCTCTAAGGTTCATGCCTGCTTTTACTAGATCCTACTACATCAAGAAAACCTTGCAAGAAGACAGGACTTATTTGAGTCAAGAGCTCCCTTACCCAAGTGACGATTCTACCACTCCAAGAGTACCCCAAAAATCACCCGAATAAGAAGTGGAAGACAACATGATGCACTATGGTGTCTTGGGTAATAATAGCAATAGTGGCATTGACTTGAATAACCAAGGTGATGCAAATAATGGGGGCATTGACACGAATAATCAAGGCAATGCCAATAGTGGAGGGGTGGATCAAAGCACTCAAGGAATTGATACCACTCACCAAAGAACTAATACTGAACCAACCATCGATGATGCCACCGATGGAAAAGTTGATGAATCCATTTAGTGCCCCTATTTCCTCAGACTCATGGAAAAAGCAATGGCAAGAGATAAAGAAAAGTATTTCATGGACCTAGCCCAACCAGGTCTTAAGCTTCCATGAGATTATGATGTGAATCAACTTAAACCACCTGAAGTTGAAGAAAGTTCCATTGACATCATGAACAAATAGTTTAAGATATTTCAAATGCAACTAGATACAATCAAGCAAAGTGGGGCTCCTAAACCATTTTCTATTGAAGCATTGTGTCCATTCTCATTTGATAAAAGTCTAGTAATGGCACCATTCCCAATCAATGTAGTGTTTCCCAAGTATGACAAGTATGAAGGAATGTCGGATCCACAAGATCACTTATGAGATTTTTGTGCATTGAGCTTAGAGTTCATGCATGATACCACCTATTTAATGAGACTATTCCCATGAAGCTTGGGAGGTATGGCTATGGAGTGGTTTTCCAAACTACCCTTCAGCATTAAGACCTTCGAAGAACTAGCTTCAAAATTTATGGCTCATTACTCATACAACATCAAGCATGAGGTCATGATGATAACATTATGTAATAGTAAACAAAAGGATGGAGAAGCATTCCTCACTTTCTTACAAAGGTGGAGGATAGTATTTTCTAGGTATCCTATGAGTGTGCCTGAAAAGGAGAAAATGGATATATTCATCAATAGTTTGAGCAACAAGATGAACTACCGACTGAGAATGCAATGCCCCAAGACATTCCAAGACCTCATAGAGAATGGAGTAACAACAGAAGAAGTGTTGGTTAAGAGTGGAGAACTAAAATTGTATAAAGATAACAAGAATAACTCCAACAACAATAACTCCAACAATAGCACCAATTAGAATAAGAATTGGTTCAATAGCAATAATCGGTATAAAAATGACAATAAGGGAATAGTCAATGATGGGGTTGTTGATTCTAGAAACTTGAAGGTGACTCCATTTTCTCTTACAAGAACACCTAATCAGGTGAATAATGCAAACCAGACCTCCAACGCACCTTCCAACAATAATGCTAATAGTGGCAACCAAAGAAATAATCAAAGGAGTAACAAATCTGATAAATTCTTGGTGCCAACTCCTCAAGGGAACTTCACACCCTTGGGTGAACCCCTTGAAAAATCATTAAATATGCTCATAGCTAACAACATCATTAATCTACCTAGCATTCAGCCTTATGAGCCACACAACAAGCCTAGCTGGTGGAGTGCAAATAACCATTGTGAGTACCATAGGATTTGAGGGCACACAACAAATGAATGCTTGCAGCTAAAGAATGTAGTGCAAGACTTAATCAATAGTGGAATGATCACCATTGATTGGCCTCAAAGCAATGAAGACCACATGGCTTTCAAACAACCCTTCTATAAACATGACAAAGGGGAATCATCCAATGGCAAGAAACAAAGTAGCAATAACATTAATTTTGCGCCACCCTATGATAATGTTGTGAATGCTATAGTGATCAAAGAACAGCCCCAAAAAGAGACATCCAATGTTATCACTAGGGGGTAGACTTCAAGGATTACCCTACAAGGGGTTGATCCTAAAACTATTAGCACTTTGCAGTCCAACATTATGATCAAGAAATCTTCTACAGCAGCAAAACCGTATAGCTTGGTAGATCAACTACAAAGAACTCCAGCACAAATCTCCATCTTGGAGCTATTGAATTTATCTCCCAACCATAAGGAAATTTTAGAGAAAGCTCTAGTAGAGATGAATGTTCCTACTAACTTAGAAGAGGGGAAGTTTCAAAACATGGTAGGTCATCTCATTGTGCCTCATTGCTTGTCATTCTCTGACCAAGATGATATGTCTATTACTCATCCCCAAAACCTACCATTGCATATAGAGGTCTTGATTGAATGACATAGAGTCAAAAGAGCTCTCATAGATGGGGGAGCCGACCTTAACATCTACACATTGAGTCTTGTCAAATCCCTAGGGTTATCCAAATCTTGCATCGACCCTACAAAAAGGATCACCATAAAGGCCTATGATGAAGCTGAAAGAGCCTCCAAAGGCATGATCATATTGCCCATTCAAGTGGGACCTGTAAAAAAGGACACAAATTTCCAAGTATTGGACATGAAGCTAACTTATAATATTTTATTGGGGAGACCATGGATCCATGAGATGCAAGCGGTTCCATCCACATATCACCAATGCATCAAATTTCTATATATGGGTGAAGAAATCACGGTTGGAGGGGACTCAAATCCATTCCAATATTGCAATGCACTCAAACCCCTTCATGAGCTATTTATCCCACATAACTGAGAGGGAATTATCCAAAGAGCCACCATTGAAGACATCAAAATGGATGATCCCATGATAAAATTAAGTTCTACTTCAAACCCTCCTCAAGCTAGCTCAACGACATCAACTAAAGGAAAGGAAAAAGTGAGCTACGAGGGTCCAACTCCAAATGAAGATTCAGATCAAGCACATAAATCAGAGATAGTACTTTACAAACCCACCAGAGAAGAAAAGGATAAAGCTAAAAAGGATAACTACAAGAAAATGAGTGAGATGATGGATGCATTTGACAAACAATGTAAAATCAGTTCCAAGGGAGTAGGGGAATACTCCATTTCCTTATTTGACTTACCCACATCTCCAAGAACGCATGGGAAACCATCAAAAGAAAACTTACCTCATATGTATAACTCTTACTTCGTGAGAGAAAGTGATAAAGCAACATTCGACAAGGAGGAGAATGAAGTCCTTCAATGGCTTTATCATGACGAAGATGATACCTCAAGTACTCCCATAGAAAGAATTCAGCATATCAACATTCAAACCAATCAATATGGGAAAGGATTTGAGATGATGCATAAAATGGGATACAAGGGAAGAGGACCATTAGGTCAAAGAAATAGAGGTTTACTAGAGCCCATTGAACCCGCTTGGAGGGCAAAAGAAGAAAGATCCAGAGTAGGCTACCAATACAAAGGAGAAAGCTCCAGCCCAATGCAAGACTCATATCCTCAAGTGAACACGGTGGAATCTGATGGTGATAGTGATGATTCATGAGATTATGAGTGGGACACTCTATCCAATGAATCATGCTAGGATAAAGAAGTAGTCACAATACATACTTATGCAAAGATTCCAAGGAAAGAAACTCAAGTCAATGAAGAGCCTACTATACAAGATCTTAACATAGGACAAGCACCTACTAATCCGCCATGGATAGATACATTTTGGATGCCTTTGGAGGAGGGAGATTCAAACATTAGTTTTAATTCACTAGTAGTTTTTCCCACACTATTTCCCATAGAAGTTGACAAGGACTCAAGTGAAGGGGATTTCGATCCTTCTTCCATGGACCATCTTGAGGAAGCTCACATCATAGATCTAAATGATACAATGTACGAACCCTCAAATGAAGTCATGTCCATAAACCCAATTGATGATAACTTGCCTAATGAAACCTTATCCTTAATAAATCCCCATCTTATTGATTAGGACCAAACCGAGCCAAGTGACTTTCTTTATTTTCCAAATGACCAAGCAATGAACCAATACCTTAATGCGGTTGAACCCTCTTTCACCAATGAATTTGAACTAAACATGATAGAAGCAGCGGGGGTCCAATCTCTTAGTCAAAGGAAAAAAAATTTAAAAAAATTTAAAAAATGAGAAGTTCTAGTGATGAAAACCACTGTGTGGCAACACTAGACCCAAAAAAGGTAAAGATAAAAGATGTTTCCTATGGTGAAAACCCTACTATGGAACCAAAGGAAGAGAGATTGGATACTCTACCCGAACATGAGGAAGAAAGGTCACCTATTCTCATAGAGCCGATAGAAAAGGTCAACATTGGGATAGAATTAGATCCAAAATTTATACACTTGGCCACATCACTTACACCTCTAGAAAGAGAGGATTTCATCAAGTTTTTCCAAGAACAACAAGTGAACTTAGCATGTTCATATGTCGATATGCCCAGATTGGATCCCGACTTCATAATGCACCATTTGAATGTTAGACCAGGGGTTAAGCCTATCAAGCAAAAGTTGAGAAAAATGCACCCACATATAGCTCTCTTAGTCAAGGCGGAATTAGAAAAATTGTTGAAGGTGGGACTCATAAGAGCAATAGCCTATGCTAAATGGATATCTAACATTGTACCAGTCATAAAGCATGACAAATCCATTTGTGCATGCATGGATTTTCGAGACTTGAATCTTGCATGTCCTAAGAATGACTTCCCACTTTCGAGTATTGATGCAATAGTTGACTTGACAGCGAGTCACTCCATGTACTCATTAATGGATGGTTTTAGCAGATATAATCAGATAAAAATTACACCAAAAGACCAAGAGAAGACAACCTTTACATTTCCTTGGGGTACCTTTTGTTGGAACGTCATGTCCTTCGGCCTTAAAAATGCCAGAGCCACATATCAAAGGGCAATGACAACTATCTTCCATGATATGATGCACACATTTTTAGAAGATTATGTGGATGACATATTGGCCAAGTCCCACAAAAGAGAAGATCGCCTCTAAATTTTGAAAAAGATATTCATTCAGTTGGAGCAATTCAAAGTGAGACTAAACCCAAAGAAGTGTGCCTTTGGTGTCCAATCTGACAAATTGTTAGGCTATATAGTTTCAGCAAAAGGAATTGAAGTAGATCCAAAAAAAGTACAAGCAATAATGGATATGGAGATACCAAAGAACATAAGCCAAATGAGATCTCTCCAAGGCAAAATACAATCCATAAGAAGATTCATTTCTCAATTGGCCGAAAAATGTCATTCATTCACAAGGTTCTTACACAAGGACACCATTTTCATGTGGGATGAAGAATGTGATCAAGCCTTCACATTATTGAAGACTTATCTAATAAATCCACCTATCCTAATGCCACAAATCAAGGGAAAACCATTGCTACTCTACATATTTGCTACCGAAAGGTCTCTAGGAGTGCTTTTGGCGCAAGAAGATGAACAAGGAAAAGAAAGAGAAATCTACTATTTGAGTAGGACATTGATCAAATACGAACTTAACTACACATTTATGGAAAGGGTTTGTCTAGCGGTTGTCTTTGCATCACAAAAATTGAGACATTATATGTTGATGCATAAGGTGAAACTAATTGCAAAAATTGATCCTCTAAAGTACTTGCTAAGTAAAACTTCCTTAACAGGTAGGATAGAAAAATGGGTCATGATATTGAGTGAGTTCAACATTGAGTATGTTGATTAAAAAGCAATAAAAGGACAAGTGATAGCAGATCACTTAGCTGAAAATCCATTGACTTCTACATAAACTATTCAAGTAGAATTTCTGGATTCCACAATTGTCAACATAGAGGCTGAAATGTGGAAGTTGTACTTTGATGGCTCATATACTCAAGGAGGTTCCAGGGCCGGCATATTATTGGTTACTCCTCAAGGATACACCATTCCCAAGTCCTATAAGCTCTTGTTCCCATGCACATATAATATAGTGGAATATGAGGCTCTAGTCATAGGCATCAAAATGGCTTTAGAATGGAACATCACTGAGCTACAAATATATGGAGACTCTCAACTCATAATCAATCAAGTCAACAATGAATACAACACTAAAGATGAAAAGCTAATGCCATATAAGACCATGATTGATGGATGGAAGAAGTAATTTTCCTTGATCACTTTTGAGTAGAATCTGAGAGAGAAAAATAAAGCAGCTGATGCCATGGCCACCTTGGCTTCATTATTACAAAAACTAGATCAGAATGAAAAGTAAAAGTTCTTGGTGGAAGAGTTGGTGAAACCGGCATTCGACCTTCCCGAAACCCAAATTGTTGCCTTACTTCACAAACATGACTCACCTTGGTACGACCCTATATATACCTATCTCAAAGACCAAGTGCTACCTTTAGACCAATCCCGAGCCCAAAAATGAAATTTCATACGCCTATCATCCCATTACATAATCCTTTTAGAAACATTGTATCATAAGGGTCTCGACAGGACGTTACTTAGATGTCTAGAGGAAGAAGAGTCTAAGTTAGCTTTACATGAGGTTCACGAAGGCATTTGCAGGTCACACTCAAGTAGTTTAAACCTAGCCAAGAAGATCCTTTGCTTAGGGTATTTCTAGAAGACCTTAGAAAAAGATGCTTGTCACTTTGTTAGGATATACAACAAATGTCAATATCATGGTGACATGATACATGTACCGACACAAGAATTGCACCCATTTGTTACACCATGGCCATTCTATCAATGGGGGTTTGACTTGATTGGCATCATATACCCACCTTCTTCAAATGGTCATAAATACATCATAACCGCAATGGAGTATTTCACTAAGTGGGTCGAAGCGGTTCCTTTGATCACGGCCATGGGTAAACAAATTTCCATGTTCATCTTGAACCACATCATGTGTGGATATGGTATTCCTCATGCCATAATAACATATAATGGAAAGCAATTCAAAAATAAGGATGTGAATGAACTTTGTGCAACATTTCATATCACTCACCATTCT
This sequence comes from Chamaecyparis obtusa, assembly GCA_027943335.1. Lineage (NCBI taxonomy): Eukaryota > Viridiplantae > Streptophyta > Pinopsida > Cupressales > Cupressaceae > Chamaecyparis > Chamaecyparis obtusa. The sequence continues at coordinate 1,248,945 of BSBK01001976.1, forward strand.
TCATCCATTTATTATCCTCAAGGAAATGGACAAGCCAAAGCCACAAATAAGAACATTTTGAAAATCTTGAAGAGATCGGTAAATAAATCAGGAAGAGATTGGCATGTGCAAATTAATCCAACATTATGGGCCTATAGAACTAGCATTCGGACACCTACGAGAGCCACACCATTTTCATTAGTCTATGGAGCCAAAGCTGTTCTACCATTGGAGGTTGAAATCCTGTCTTTATGAGTGTCATTGCAGGGGTTGATAACAAATGAAAACTATAGAGTCACTAGACTTCAACAATTAGAGTTGCTAGAAGAACACCAAGCACAAGCCTATGAACACTTGAAAGTGTATCAAAATAGAATCTCAAGGAACTACAATAAGCATATCAAACTGAGAGTCTTTCAGGTAGGAGACTTAGTGTTAAGAGAAAACCCAAAGAATCAAGCTGATAGAGAAAAGAAAGGAAAATGGGAGGCTAATTGGCTTGGTTCATTCATCATTGTATCTTCATTTGGAACGGGAACCTATAAGATATCAAATTGTGAAGGAGAAGAACTCCAAGAGCCTATCAACAACATTCATCTCAAAAGGTTCTACACATGAGGGAGACAAAAGAGTATAAAGAGTATCAGATGAGGAGCATCATATTTATTGTACATAGTCAAAGAGATCTTGAAAAATTGAAAAAAAAAAAAATATTAAAAAAAATAAAAATAAAAATGGAAAAAGTGCCTTGGTGAAAACCTAGCAATAGGCGCCTTGGTAGCAAAAAAAGTGAAAAAGATAAAAAAGAAAAAATCCAAAGGGTGAAAACTTGGTAAAAAAGCACCTTTTGTTCCCTTAAGTTTGCCTTTCCAAGTCACATGTGTACATATTGCATTTCCAACATCTCATTTGTAAAACTGTCATTGCATCTGTCATTTGTGCATAGTCATAATAAAGCCTTTCAGTCGCATTGTTGCATTTCCTACAGCCCTAAATTTTTCACAAGATCACATTTACCACTTGGGGGAAGGAAAGGATTGGAATTTTGGTACCAAATAGATTCAATAGTGCTATAATCAGTCACATCAGATAAAGACTTATCAGAGCTTCAGAAGAGTGGAAAGTTTGTTGAACCTTTGATGGATATCATTGTTCAAACCCAAGTATTTGATCCTACAACTTGATCCTTGAGCCTTCATTGACTTTACTATTCGGGATTAAAAATTGATAAAACACCTTAAAGATCAGAATGCTTGGAAATAATTTTTGAAAATCATGAAACATTGCAAAACACTTGAAGTTTTCTTTTGATAATCTTTATGAAATTGACTTTTATCACATCTTTTGAGCTAATCGATGATATTTTGACTAGATGAGCCATGATAGAGACATGATATTTTCTTGCCTTTGAGTGATTGTTTTAAGGAAAATTCATAAACTTATGAGAGTTCGTCTAATGACATGTTTATCGAAGAACCATAGAGGACTATCCCATAAGAGGAAGGATTGACCTTTGCTTGTTTACACAAACGGATCCCTTGGCTATTTAGATCTTCCATATCTTAATACCAAAAATCCACTTGCAACATTGAGTCCGTTGACATCGGTATTCATACTCCCATAGTTTGGTTATCCAACTAGTGAGGGTTGTACTAGGTTCAAAAAGAGGTTACCAAAGAGCGATAAAAAGCGGTATTCATATCATCATGATGTGGTCAGTGATGGTTGTACTTGCTTTCCAGTCCCAAAATGCTCAATGATGAAAATTTATCTCCATGGAATTTCTTTGCTAAAAGCTGGTGACACTTAGGTTGCATTGCATTATCATTTGCATACATGTAGTTAAGGATAGAATTGCATACATTGAAAAAATAAAAAACATAGGGGCATTTACATATGCATTTCCATAACACATTTTGCATCAATACATTGAGAAATAGAAAAAAACATGTCATAAATTGATACATCATTGCATTCGTTTATTTATATCATAAGATAAGATAACTGCATCCATAGCATAAATCAAAGTAAATGCATGTGAAACATCATATAGCTGCATAAAAGATAATCTCATAACAACTCATCAAGAAGAACCAAGGAGTATATCATCATATATCATCAAAAAAGTGTTCATTAATGATCCATAAAATTAGTATATCAAGATAAAATGTCATACAAAGTGATACATCAAATGTTTCAATCAATCAAATAACATGAAATGATACAAGGACATCAACAATGAGTGAATCTGTCATCAATCAATCAAGATCTCGTAGCACTAGATCCATCTGGACCTCTACCATCCTGTGGAGGAGGAGCCTAAGAAGTGCTCGCCCCACTCTGTCTCTGAACCATAGCAGGCATAAACTGATGCATCAAGGTAGCAACCTGATCTAAACACCCAACAACAGTGGATACATCTGTCCGCAGTGACTGCACATCCTATGATAAAGTACCAATAGTAGGAGCATCCTGTGAACTTTGTCCTACATCCTGTGGCTGCTGAACTTGTGAAGGAACCTGATCTTGTTGTGCTGGAATGTCATCCTACTAAGCCAAGACAACTCTCTACAATTGAACCAAAGGATCTAATCCACCTAGAATCTACCTAGCAGTATCAACCTGAGCCTGTCTCTCTCCTCTTTGTTGTTTGTGACCTCTATGTTGTCTATCTACTGCTCGAGAACATACATCAAGTACATCATCCTGTCCTCTAGCTCAATCTCTATCCCTCGCATGACCACCTCTCACCCGTACTCAACCAATAACTGGAGGATCTCTCTGTCCTCGCCATCTACCACCACCATCACCCCAGCCTGGGATAGGCTCTGCTGGATCAATGAAACAAGGAAACCTATTACGAGCCCACCAATCTGCATACTAACGATACATACCTGCATCTTCCATACCAGTAAGCATCTCCCATCGGCAGTAAGCCATACTAGCAATCTAATCCAATGTGAACTGGTAATAAATAAGAGGACCCCACATAGATCTCACTGCCTATACTTGAGCATATAGTGTTGCACCCTAAGGCATATCCTGTATCAGACCATACTGTCTAGAAACTCTACCAAAGTAGAAGCACTCAATAGTAGTAGTAGTATGACCAATCATCTAGTGAGGAGAAAACATGTAAGGTAACTCATCATCATCCTCTCTCCAGAGCTCACAACCAATTTATGGCCGCCATAGAACCTGGTCAAGATCATCTATCTGACACCACCAATAATCAAGATGACCCAGATGGTGCTGAACAACCATACCACTATATAGGAAAGCATATGGAAAACCACGCTGTCGAACCCTATCAAAAATGGGCCTAGTAATGGGAAGATGCTCCCATATCCACCACTGGAGAATGACTGCACTAGTCGATAAGGACACACTCTGTCTGTAGACTACCTCGTGCAAATCATGATAGAGTTGTGCAAGAATGCATGAACCTCAGTCAAAGCATTGAGGATGAGCAAGAAAATCCTCCAGAATCCTACCCCATCCAACAGAAAAACCATGACCTCGCCAGTCAAGAAGAAGCAAACCACCGATTAGTGCACCAAGTACCGCTAGCAATGTAGGAAATGAAGCAAACTGAGGCTAGGTGATAGTGTCATCATCAATAGAGTTATCCCCAAAAACTCATCGACAGATAGTGGAATCATATATGGAATCATAATAAACTAACTCGCCTTTGCATGGGATACGTAGCAATCTATACACGTCCTCAGGTGTGATAGTCATCTCTCCAAAAGGCAAATGGAATGTATTATGGTCGGAGTGCCATCGCTCCACCACTGCAGTCAACAAACCATGGTTCAACTGGAACCGTGGAAGGTCAAGAAGGAAACTCAATCCGCACAACTCGATCACACGAAACTCAGCATCCATAAGTGTTTGACCCAAATCAATGACCCAAGATGCAACTGTCCGGATGTACATAGTAGGAAAGTTTTCCTGTTGGCAAAGCAAAGGAATCATATCAGTATACCATATCAAGGAATTATCTCAAGTCAATCAATTCTATCAAAATTATCAAGCAATCACACCTAGTACCATTTGTTTGTGTCTCTGTGTCCTAAGAACTAATTATCAGCAGTATCAAATCATATGGGTTTTCACACTGATTGATTTATCTTATCCTATCCTAATCGGATTGACAAATCACATTCATTGGTACCACTACCCTGATATCATAATCCATTATTTTTTTGAATGCAACAAACCTAATCTCATCATTCAAATCGAGAATCTAAAGTTATCAAATTTTTCATCAGAACAAATCAAGTACAAGTGTAAAAAAATTTCAAAAGTCTGTAGGTGTGATTTTAATCATACCAGGCAACATTTCTCTTAAGCGGTACCAAAAGGATGTTACGCGACACTTTGCGGGTGTTACATGATAATTCTCATGCCAAGCGACACTGAATCATGCTAGGCGATAATGAAATCTAGCCTAGGTGACAGTGAATTACTAGGGTTTCCTATGTGGTAAAATATGTTAAAATTGGCATTTATGCCCTAACTCTACACGTGAACATTATGTTCTTAGGTGAGAATGAAAGTTTCTTAGGTGACAGTTTACTACACAGAGGTGTGAGTAAAAAGTGCAGATGCGACAGTGAAAAGGTCTAGGCGACAATGAAATATTCCAAGGTGTGAATTTGCATATTCAAGGCAACAATGAAATGAAAAATTGCAATAAATGCTAATAAATGAGCAATAAATGCAAAGAGGGAGTTCGAAATAACTCACTAGAGGTCCATAGTTAGGTGGTCTTTCATATCACCGACACCTCTCAAATCGATGCTCTCGGATAGGGACAACCATCTCGAAATTCACCGCAGGACCAGAGCAAAATCACCAAAGTCAAAAAGTGCAAATGAATAGTAAATCAAGGTTTTTCAACCTATTTAAGCTAATTTGACCTAATTTTGGAGGTGAAAATTGGCTTAGACCTATATATTGACCTATCAAATGAACCAAGGCACATTCTTAAATCATGGCATATCATCAAGATTTTTAGAAATGAAAACATATTCAATAAATCAAACATCATCAAATTTTTCAAATCAATATGTTTTATTTCTAAGGGGGCATCAGAGTGTCAAATCAAACATCAACAGAATCAGTGGGGCATCAAAATTTTTGGAATCATTTTATCAGTGGCATATCAGTTCATCATATCATATCAGGCAGCATATCAATCTCATATTAGAGGCATATCAGTGAATCAGTGAATCAACAATCAAGCTGTAAAAAGTGACCAGGACTCAAAAGAATCTTTGAATCAATGTTCTTTGCACATCAATTCAAAGAGGGGCATTTGTAGACACTAAAAAATGGACAAGTGCTTTTAAATTGCAAAAATCAATAAAATGGCTTAAAATCATCAAATGCACTAATTCAATCAAAATGGATCAAATCATTTAAAATGGACATAATTAAATAAAGTTGGACAAAATCAATTAAAGAAAAGGAAAAATCAAATAATGAGGTTAAATAATTAAATCAAAGCTTAAAGGGGTGAAAAACACTACATAATTGATTTTAATCAATTAGTTGTATAGTTGTTTAAATCAAAAATCAAAATGAACCTATTACCCTTACATGGCTAAATTTAATTAATTAATTAAATTTAATAATTCCTAATATCTTTCAACAAAGTTGAGCAACCAATGAAAATTGAGGACAAAAAGACACAAATCACTCAAAAAAGATGAATCTCAATCACTCATTCTAAAGTTTCAATCTCAACTACTCAATTTTGTCCTTTTGTCCAAAGCTTTGAGACAAACCTTTAAATTGTCCCCCATTTATGAACAAAGAAAAGTATTTGACTCAACCAAGGGTTAATCATGATTACTTCACTCTACCCCCTACCCTTGGACATTTACTATAAATATGAAGCATTTTGAGAGCAATTGATATCTTAGAAATTCATTTGCAAAGAATTGTTACTATAGGCAATTGAAGAGCATTTTAAGAGAAATTAAGAGCATTTAGAGCATTTACATTATATATTTTGTCAATTTGAGCTAGAATCATCATCATAGAAGCATTGTAGAAGCATAGAACAACATACATTCTCGTTTTAGAAGTGTCACTAGTGGAGATTTGAGCTGAGAGCTTCACTTGCCACATCTTTCTAGAGAGCCATGAGATGCTATAGATCTTAGTTTCATTTTTAAATAGATTTGCATTGTATTTACTTAGAATTCTTACTAATTAGATCTTAATTTCATGAAGGTGATTATCTTCATCACACAATGATATGTTCACATATCCAATAGGATCACATGTTGTTTTGGGAACATGGATGCGCACATATATGATTAGAAATAATGACATTCCTACGTTTGAAGACTATGAGAAGCACACAACCATTCTCATGTATTCACACATTATAGCAGCCAATGTTAAGTTGTTGAAACATCAAAGAAAACCAAAGACAAAGGAACTTTGGACTATTAGTACTGCTGATCATGAAGTAATATTGAATGGGTGAATGCTAGGGACAACCCCATTTCGACCATTGAGTCATTAGAATGTTCCGGACCATGCTGGACCAAAGTGTCCCCAAGGTGCACTAAGCATAATTGGGCAGCAAACTTTTGAGGCTCGTATCTTGCACCCTGTGAGAGGTATTGGCGATCTGTGAGATGCTACAAGACCACATTTTTTAGGCCTACAATAACCTCTCTCCATTTTGGGAGATTCAAATCTATTTGAATTTGGCACTCGAATTTCGCTTGATACCAAAACTTGCAGTGAGGGTCAGTTGAAAGTTGCACCACTAGATTTCTTCCAAACCATTCATCTTGGCACTGATTGGACTGCACCATTAGCTCCAGTTGGGTGGGTGAACACTAGGAACAACCCTATTTTGACCACTGAGTCACTAGAACGTTTCAGACCATGTCGGACCAAAGTGTCCCTAAGGTGCACTAAGCACGATTGGGTAGTGAACTTTTGAGGCTCGTATCTTGGACCCCGTGAGAGGTATCGGTGATCTATGAGATGCTACAGGACCATGTTTCTAAGGCCTACAATAACCTCTCTTTGTTCTGGGAGATTCAAAAAAATTTGAATTTGGCACTCTAGTCTCGTTTGATGCTAAAACTTGTAGTGAGGGTCAATTGAAAGTTGCACCACTGGATTTCATCCAAACCGTTCATCCTAGCACTGAATGGACTGTGCCATTAGCTTTGGTTGGGAGGGTAAATGTTAGGGACAATCCCATTTCGACCACTGAGTCACTAGAACATTCTAGACCATGCCAGACCAAAGTATCCCCAAGGTGCACTAAGCACTATTGGGCAGTGAACTTTCAAAGCTTGTATCTTGGACCCTGTGAGAGGTGTTGGCTATTTTTTAGATGCTACAAGATCACATTTTTGAGGCCTACAATAACCTCTCTCTGTTCTAGGAGATTCAAATTTGTTTGAATTTGGCACTCGAGTCTCGCTTGATGCCAAAACTTGCAGTGAGGGTCAGTTGAAAGTTGCACCACTGGATTTCTTCTAAATAGTTCATCCCGGCACCGAATGGACTGTGCCATTAGCTCTGGTTGGGTGGGTAAACGCTAGGGACAACCCTATTTTGACCACTGAGTCACTAGAACGTTCCAGACCATGCCGGACCAAAGTGTCCCCAAGGTGCACTAAGCATGATTTGGCAGAAAACTTTTGAGGCTCGTATCTCAGACCCCATGAGAGATATCGGCGATCCATGAGATGCTACATGAACATGTTTCTAAGGCCTACATTAACCTCTCTCTATTCTGGGAGATTCAAATTTGTTTGAATTTGACACTCCAGTCTCGCTTGATGCCAAAACTTGCAGTAAGAGTCAATTGAAAGTTGCACCACTGGATTTCTTCTAAACCATTCATCCTTGCACCGAATGGGCTAGGTCATTAGCTCTGGTTGGGTAGGTCAATGCTAAGGACAACCCCATTTCGACCACTGAGTCACTAGAATGTTCTGGACCATGTCGGACCAAAGTGTCCCCAAGGTGCACTAAGCACGACTAGGCAGCGAACCTTTGAGGCTCCTATCTCAGACCCCATGAGAGGTATCGGTGATCCATGAGATGCTACAGGACCACATTTTTGAGGCTTACAATAACCTCTCTCCATTCTGGGAGATTCAAATTTGTTTAAATTTGGCACTCCAGGCTCGCTTGATGCCAAAACTTGCAATGAGGGTCAGTTGAAAGTTGCACCACTAGATTTCTTCCTAACCATTCATCTCAGCACTTAATGGACTTTCCCATTAGCTCTAGTTGGGTGGTTCAATGCTAGGGACAACCTCGTTTCGACCACTGAGTCACTAGAACATTTTGGACCATGCCAGACCAAAGTGTCCCCAAGGTGCACTAAGCACGATTGGGTAGCGAACTTTCGAGGCTTGTATCTCAAACCCCGTGATAGGTATCGGCGATCTATGAGATGCTATGAGACCACATTTTTGAGGCCTACAATAACCTCTCTCCATTCTGAGAGATTCAAATTTGTTTGAATTTGGCACTCCAGTCTCGCTTGATGCCAAAACTTGAAGTGAGGGTTAGTTGAAAGTTGCACCACTAGATTTCTTCCAAACCGTTCGTCCCAGCATCAAATGGACTACGTCATTAGCTCCAGTTGGGCAACCTTGTTTCAAGTCTTTGAGTCTTGGAGATAAGTGGGGATAGGAGTTGTTTCTTTGAGCAAGGGATAATTAGGCCTAGATGGAGAGCTAGAGGGTGGAGAAAGTCTTGACCAGTCAAATGACGAAGGATTGAGATTAAGATGAATTTAGTAACTCTGAAAAGGGTATTAGAAAATGAAAATACCTTGTCAAGTTGTTTGGAGAGTTTGAGAGTAATTTTTTGATTTCAGTGTTTGTAGGGCTACTAGACAGGCCTAGAAAGGCTATATAAGAGAAATGGTTGAAGTTGAGGTGATTAGAGTGAATGGGAAGTTGGAACATGGTAAATAGACCATGATAAGATGATCTATGGTGTTGGAATCAAGGTGAGAGGTCTCGTTGGAGTTTTGGTATGGTGGAGGCACTAGGTGCACTAGGTAGCCTAGGATGGTGTTGGTACTTGGAGAGATTGGTGTAAGGAAATGAGATAGTGAGCTCGTGAGCATGGTTGTGGGATTGATCAATAAGTCAGAGAACTCTACTAGATCCTTGAATGAGGTTAAATTCTTGAGTGGATTCCAAGTTGTTTGTAGAATCCTTGAGTTGAGTTAGTCTCCTTAGGGTGATAGTGGAGGGCTCTGCATCAGTAAGCCTTTAAATGGATCCAAAAGTGGTGCAGGGGCACCTAGAAACTACAAGACAACCACGGAGACTATGCAAAAAACCATGAAGACATTGAAGTCACTTAATGCAAATCAGAGGTTAAAGAAGGTCAAAGGCATCATCAATGGTGGAAATCACATAAATTATGATTTTTATTAGTTTTCTTTTGTTTTGGAAGTGTAACTTGTAACCTTGATCCTTTCCATGGACTCAAAGGCCTAGATTCCATAGAATGATGATACTAACAATGTATCATCCTTATATACCTCAAATGATGAATTACACGTATGAACACACATAGCACATAAAGCGTACACATAAATTTTCTTAAGTCATGAAGCATACATGTAGCACATAGATTATAAAGCATACCACATGAATTCACTTAAGTCATCCACGTAGCCCATACACATGAATTTAGGTTATGAAGAATGTACTTGAATATACTTAAGACATAAATCATACACATGAGTACATACACACAAGCATATTTACATACTAACAATGAATACATGAACACATGTAATTAACAAATTAGATCGAATATCAAGTTTCATACATATCAAAATGAACAATAATTCTGTACATATCTACATGTCAACATATCTAGATATAATGTGGCATACGCCATCTCAAAATGTGTCATATGACATCTCAAAATAAGAAGTTCAACTATAAATGTTTCTAGGACATCCTATTCTACTGGTGGATCATCAAAATGCAACCTCTTTGAAGTACTCTTTGGCTCTGATGGATCCTACATTCAAACACAAAAGTGAAACCCCAAGTTAAATTAAAATTCAGAATCATAGTCAACAATAATAAATAAAATTTAAACTAAAATTGAACTTTCATATACCTCACCTCTCTGTCTCCTCCTACGGATAGGAGACTTAATATATGTTCTTGGTAGTGCAGGAATAGTGCCACCAATGTCGACTCCCACCTATAAATGTTTGCGAACATGAGATTGATCTACGAGTTATACTATTTAATGTTAAATACTTGGTAGCAAATATATGTTTACAAAATAACTAAATTAACATTAACACTTACATGTGTTGAACTTTCATCAGAGAATGTTGGCTAAGTCATCAGCGATACCCTTGGCGTTCTGCCTCCCTCAAACTAGGAGTGACCTACAAAATTCTAATACTTCATACTATCATAACTTGACCATATTATATATACTTGATAGTAAAATACACACAAATAACTTTAGAAATGTACGTACCGTGGGGCTATCACTGGGAATGGATATGTCTGTGACTCTATCGTGACAATAGGGTCTCACGGCATCATCATGTGCCACTCTCTATCAAATAAACCATGTAAATTAAAAATGAGCACGAACAATTGACAAGCATACATGTATGCATAAATAAACTAAATTACTTAATTAACTTTCCCTTGTCAATAGCTAACACCTGCACCCCCTCACATTGCCCCCCAGTGGCAACTGGTGGCACCTACATTAGCATGTAAAAAATGATCATAAAAATTAGAAAGCACTGTACATATAATATTATCATAATTTAAAAGGAAACCAATGAGTACATTAAAACATATGTACCATGGAAGTGTCAAGACCACATGATATGGCCGAAAGCGTGGACCCCTCCACCTGTGTCATCTCCTCCTCTGTCATCAACTGAACATAAATCTAACACATAAAAAAATATAAGTGAGAAATTATTTTAAAGAAATTCTACTAAAAATACGAACAATAAAATTTAAATACAATGTAAAAAGTGAACTGTTTACCCTTACCATAACAGTGGGAGTCCATGTCTCTGTAGGCCCTTGATGCACATCCTCATGAGCTACTTCAATGCCTGTAGTGTGTTGTGTACAATCATCCACCTTGAAGGCGAAATTATATGCATCACTATCATTCAGGGGACCTTAGCACATATTCTTGCATATAATGCAAGTGTGGGGCACACAAACATGTGAGCTCGTGGAGAATGTGGAAGTGCTAGAAGCATCAGGACGAGGAGGCAACAATGTTGTGCTCTGCGTAACCAGTAGATCACTCAAGGTGTGAATGGCTTGAATAGTCTGTGAGCCGGCCTCAACAATAATGTCAAGATGTTGCACTGTGGGACATGGTGAAATATCGGGAGGGGGGACATATGTGTGGGATTTCACCCGTTGTGCCCATGGCCTGTCCTAAGGAGCGCCTAAACCTACACCCTGGTTCGGTCTCATACTCCAATAATTCACCTTGTGACCGAGCACAAATTCAACATACAATTTTTTAATAAAATAAAATGGGACATCCAAATTGTTGTGAGGTGGTCTATCAAAATTCATCCACCAACGGTCCCAAAAGTTGTCACGTATTGCACTATTTGTGCACCATTTAATTGACAACTTGATTTTTTTTAGGATCTACTTTTAGACCGGTTTTAGGATCCACAAAAAGATTAACTATGTCATGTTTTGTTATATTTAGGTTCATGACTTGATCATAATCAAGCTCATTGTCAAACTAGGTGTGCATGGAATCGTGTCAAAGAAGTGCAACACTATGTTGTTGTGTAAGTTTCTTCATGTTTTCAATAATTGAGTTCAATGTCATAAACATGGGGCGCAATGTGGGGATATTGGCATAGGTGGTTTGAAATCCTCTAAGTTCATTTAGATTATCTCCTATTAGATCCTCTAAACGGTGAGGGTTTGTGACAGGTAAGTCTTCTGGAGGTGGGGGATTGTTGGGAGGTGGTTCTGGATTGTTTGCGGGATCATTAGGAGGGTTTTTTGATTCCATGTATGATTACAATGAAAAAACAAATAAATAATTACAATAAATTTTAAAAAAAATACAAAAACTCATTTAAACGGCTAATTTTTATATAAAAACTACAAATTTCTATTAAAAAACAATAAAAATAATAAACACAATAAAAATTTAAAAATTGGACTTACTTTAGATTTTAGAAGAATCGGATAGGTGATTGCAAAGCAGATATCCGAAACCCTCATCCGCGTTTACGTTTTCAAAGTGAAAATGTTGAATGCGACTAGGGTACAGAGTTATATTTACTAGCAAATATCGGATATCTGATATGATCGGATATCCAATTAAGCCTTTTGCTTTGGCTTGGCCAGGGGTACTGACACCCAAGCCTACTAAAAAATCAACATATGCATTTGTGTACTTTTGGACGAGTGAAAATAATTTTTTTTCACATCGCCACTTTTTGACATACCATGATCCTGCACATACCCACAATAAAAATATTTTATTATTTGTAAAGACATTTGCTCTCATAAAAATGATTAAATATTTTAATATACAATCACATATCAAACTTTTTAATTTTTAATGCTACAAACATTTAAACTAAATAAAATATGTAAATAAATTTATATGAGCCACTTCTTTTATTTATTTTTTATATTAATTTTTTATTAAAAAAAAAACTTAAACCAAAAAGTTGAAGTTTTACATCCAAACAACATAAAACATAACCTACCGCAAAAGTGCAAGACCGGAAAAACTCCTTGAATATGGAAAAAATGGATATTCTACATTACGCATAAAGAAAAAGGATTACTTGGCATACTAATTGAAGACTTGTAAATGTAATGAAATCTCTATTTAGAACAAAAAAATTTATACAGAGGAACACAAAGATTCAAATAGATGAAATATTACATTTCAGTCTTTAGTTCATGGCTCTTCAATGTCGAAAAACTTACATCCTGAGCCCAACGTAAAACTTTTGTATTTTCGGGAACAATAAAAAAAAATGAATTCGACAGTAAGAATCTATCAAGCAAACAATGGCAGACAAAGTTCACTTGATTTTGTAACGATCCAGAGGGTCCTTAAACATAAATCTTTGCTTTTGCAGGCGAGATGCATAATCTTTCAAGGAGAAAGAAGTGTAATTAGGCTTCTTTTCTTGTGAATCCATGAGCTCTGCTATTGGGCTAATGGTGGTTTCTGCAGGGGGTGAGTAGAGCAGTGCCATCCATGTACATGTACTCTCCTCCTCCTCCTCCTCCTCTACCTCACCGCCGCTGCTGCCGCCGCCGCCACCGATTGGTCTTCCAATAACACTTTTGTATTCTCCATTGCTCCATACCTGCATTAGATATGTATCGATCAGTCGGAATGTTTTATACGAAAATGGAAATGGATTCTTTTATAGTTCACAATATTATAGTACATAAGACTCCTATCAATTGATGGGAATGTCTTGTTGATATGAAAATGGATCCTTTTATACCATACCACACTACAATATATGAAATTTGTATCGATTGGTAAATATGTTCCGTTTATACGAAAATGAAAATGGATCCTTTTATAATTCACAATAGTAAATGACATGAAACTCCTATATAATGAGACTCCTATATACCTTGCTGATATGAAAATGGATTCTTTTATACACTGCCACATTACCATGTATGAAATTTGTATCCATTCTCATCAGCTGAAATGAAAATGGAAATGGTATCATTTTATAGTCCATTACAGTGCATGAAACATAATACCTTGAGGATATCTCCTAGAGTGACCATGAGAGCCCCACGTTGAGGAATGACACGGACCCAAGTGCGGTCTACGTTGAGATGAAATGCATATGAATCTCTGCTCTGGTACTGTGTGCTCAGAATGCAGGGATGTGAATGCTTTATACGAGCTGACTGAGATTTGGGGATACCCTTTTGGCTTGTGATGCAAACAGGGGATGCATTGTATGATGCAATCTGTGCAGTGAAAGTGGACCTGTCAAGCAAGTTGCCCAGACCCTCCAGTAAAAGCTCCAAAATATCCCCTGCAACTTTCTCCATTGCCACACAGTACTCTCCCATTGCAAGGCTGAAAACACCACAGTCAAAAGTTTCAGGGGCCACTGAAAAGTTAGAAATCATTTTCACACTGTTTTCCGCAACAAAAATTTGATTTTGACCAAGACCCAATTTACATTTCACACTGTAAAACTAGTACTCAAATCGATTTTTGTGGGTTGAGATTGCATTCGTTTGAGGTCGACATTTTGGGCGCGAAGTGTGAGGGTTGGTTCCTTGTAATCAGTAAATTGACGTCATACTGTCAAATCCTTTTGACGGCCCCACGGGAATGATGGTGATCCCGGAAAAACATGAATTTAGGATGTACACTCCGTACAAGTTTGCCTAATTGTCTAACTTTCTGGAATACGGTCTCAGTTTCAAAGTTAAAGGACAATTACCTATTTGCATACAGAAATGGCCGATAGCAAGTGAATTTAAAAGCTGAACAGTCGGCAGAAACCGTACTCATTGTTTTGTGGAATCTATATCTTGATAGAAAGATTTTGTAAGTAGGATGTGATTGTGGATGATAGAGTTTGTTTGTTTTTTTTGTTTTTTTTTCCTCTTCGTCTGTTTTGTTTTGGGCCTGTACAAATTTTAGGGGAGTTTATAGATTGAATGATATCTGTTCTGTTATAGAGTTGTGGGTTTGATCTTGAGTTCTATCCATTATAATTTGTATTCTACAGTCTTGATTTCTGAAGAGCTCATTTATGGTTTTCTGGTGTGAAGATTTTTCATTTAATGAGATTTGTCCTTCTGAAACTCATCCACATTATTCACCTTTCTACTTTACTCATTTTTTAATTGATATTCATTATACAATAAACAATTATTTTTAAAATTATAATTAATATTTATAAAATTTTAACTAAGGTGTAAGGTCTATGTAAAAATCTTGTATAAAATTTAAGTCTCAATATACTTTATATCAATATATTAAAAAAAACAAGTATTATTTATTTTTATATATATTGAAATGATTGAATTAAGATAAAATCAAGTAAAAGTCCAAATATTTTATATGTATAAATAGACAATTTCCTAGATTATAATTTCTTTGATTTCAAGTAAATTCAAATATATTTTAAAAATATTAAAAAGACCTAATACGTAAAATGATACCTAGCTTTATATAAAAAACAAAAATATTAAAATACTAATATACAATATAAAGAAAAACAAAATGAACAAAATTATAAATTATACATATGATAAATAGTTCTTTAGATAAAATTATTAAAAATTATAATATTTGTTTTCACATAATTAGACTACATTCTCTATTGTCGTTATAGAACTCTAACATTATCACACATGCATATTATATATAGATTTCATTTCCTCACACCTATATATTTTTTAGTCTCAATATATTTTCTATCAATATATTATTTATTTTTTATTTGAATGAAATGTTCAAATTATATATATGATTGAATTAACTTGAATAAAAATAAAAATAAGTAAAGACAAAATCTATTATATATATAAATAGACAATTTCTCCTTTGATTTCAAGTAAATTAAAATATATTTTAAAATATTAAAAAGATCTAATAAGTAAAATGATACCTAACTTTATATAAAAAAACAAAAATATTAAAAAATTAATATAAAATATAAAGAAAAACAAAATGAAAACAATTATAAATTATACATATGAAAAATAGTTCTTTAGATAAAATAATTAAAAATCATAATATTTGTCTTCACATAATTAGACTACATTCTCTATTGTCATTATAGAACTCCAACATTATCACACATGCATATTATATATATAGATTTGATTTGCTCACACCTATATATATATTTTTTTGGTTCCACTCATTCTTTCACTTTTCCATGCCTCACCCACCAACTTTCTAAAGAGGCTCAAACAATTATAGTATTATCAAGCCACTTCAATCCAATATATAGTATACATAATCTAACCACTTCAATGTTTTATATATATATATATGATGTCTAAGGTTTGAGAAAACATATAGCCTTAGAAAGAAAAAGGCATAATTTAGCTCTATAGGAAGATTTGCCGCGGCACTAAAACTATGATTTTTATTTTTATTTTTGTAAAAACACCAAGATAAAACTTTTTTCAAAATTCAAAACCTCGTTTATTTTTGAAAAAGCATGAACAGTAACAAAATTACCTGAAGTTGACACAACCCTGGGGCCAGACATTTCTGAGAAACTCCTCCATCTTCTCTGCATCTTTCTCCAGCCAGAACGATTCCTGCCGCATGGAAGTGCTCGTATCCTCATCAAAACCAAACGCAGAATCTGATCCCAATCCTCCATTAAAACTCCTGCAAATCCCCTCCTTTTCTTCCACCGTAAGCTCAAACAACCCTTTACATTCCTCCTCTGCTCTCTCCACACTTTCCCAACAAATTCCATGATTGACCACCTGAAAAGCCCCAAATTCCTTGCCGGAATCCCTAATCATTCTCACAACTTCATCCCTTTCCCTGCACAGATCAATAACAGGAAGATCGCGGTTCGTCACAGCCGGTTTGGTGGGCGATTCGGGCAAAACCAAATTGGCAATCCCCAGCGATCTCTCCAAAAACGCAGAAAAAGCATCGCTGTTAACAATGGCGGAAGTATTTCCGCCTTGATTGGGGGTCGGAGGCGGCGCCCTTGAGCCGCAAACTACATTCCCACTGCTATTCCCCTGTTGCTGAACATCTGTAGAAGACATATTTTTCAATCTACAGAGAGACCGAGAGGAAATACCAGAAAAAATCCCTCCTTAATTGATGTGACCTTCCTCTGTTCTGTTTCAATCCCTAAGAACACAGTCCATAGGGCTACCAAAAATGGGCAATATGAGAAAGACCTAAATTGATGTGACCTTACTCTGTTCTGTTTCAATCCCTAATAACACAATATTCTTTCCTCCATCCATAGGGCTAGAAGAAATGGGGTTCTCGGATGGAGATAAAGCAGGGTTAAAATAATAGTAATGAACTGAAAAGAATAGTAGGATTGCAGTTGCAGTTGCAGTTGCAGGGGCAGAGGTTTTGGGTAAGTGGGTCAGAGGAGTTTTATCCTGAATGGAAGGGAAGAGGACAGAGGACAGAGGAGGCACAGGCAACGAGATGTGAATTGAATAGGCCCTAAATTCAGAGTCATGCATTGATTCAGATGCCCAAGGAGTTTTTGCAGATGGGGTGATGTTTTGTTGGGTATTTGGTGTCGGGACTTTGAGGAGAGGCCCACTCCAACCTCCGGTTTCGTGTCATGGGGTACCTCCTGCGCCGCTTCAGTCTGAGTTTTGTCAAGCCATGTGGGGCAGGAACTAGGAATTTTGGGGTTTTTTTTTTAATTGCCCCCACTTTTCCACTTAGCATTAGCATCCCTCTTTTGCTTAGTTTAGGGTTATGAATTGACCTGCTAGGTCAGTTATGGTTCAAGATAGGGAGTTGGTGGTGGGGTGAGGGTGGGGTGAGGGCTGGGCGGGGGTCAGGGCGAAGGTGAGGGTGGGCCTCTTGCTTAGTTTAGGGTTATGAATTGACATGCTAGGTCAGTTATTGTTCAAGATAGGGAGTTGGGGTGAGGGTAAGGTGGACAGACCTCTTGCCTAGTTTAGGGTTGAGAATTGACATGCTAGCTCAGTTATTATTCAAGATAGGGAGTTACGGACGGGGGTGAGGTCGGGGGCGGGGCTACGAATTTCTAGGATGCACCAATGCATAAGTTATAGGGTAACTTACACATCATAACTTATCCATTGGTGCATCATAGGGGTTGGACAAACATTTCGGGACCACAAAGTGTCTTATGGAAAAACTAAAAATAGGTAAGCATACCAAATGTGTTTATCAATGTGTAATAATGTTACTCACTTTTATCTATTATTCAAGATAGGGAGTTGTGAGCACACATAGGGAAGGAGTGTGTTGGTTAAAAAAGTGAAGGGTTGTACATATTTTCATAGGTAAGCATATCAAATATGTCAATCAATGGGTAATAATGTTATTCAATGTAGTGACTTATTTATTTGAAAGAAAGTGACATGTTGACTTTTTTTTGACAATTGTGTTAAGATTTATGCAAGAGGGACCTCAATGTATATTTGATGACCATAGATGCACTTTGCTCGAAGAATAACTTGTGTCAGATTAAATTTGTCAATTTGTTTGTTGATTTAATACTAGTTTGTAGATAGAGCAATGGTGTCATCTAATCAAGGTATAATTTAGTAGATGCAAATGATTGTGGATTTGATGACCAAGGATTTTTGTTGGAATTAATTTTTATGAGGCAAAAGAAAAATATTTTATAGAGGACTTTTGATGCAGGAGCATCTCAGGTCCTTGGTAATCTTGTGTCACCAAAAACATGTTTGTGTTTTCCTGTGTTGCTCGGTTCCTTCTTTGACCGAGTTGTTTCGGTGTTGCTCGGTTTTCTTTGTTTACCGGGGTTGGTCGATTATCTCTTTAGCGCTCGGTGAATTTTCTAGCGCTCGGTGATGCTTGTCTAGCGCTTCGTTATCCTTGCTTACCAAGTTGTTTGTTTTAGTTTCCTATTGAGGCCGACTCTTGCAATTAATTATGGTCACGGATTTAATGCTGGAGTCTATGATCATCAGGAAGTGTGTGGACCTAGATCTGGTCGTTCCTTCCGTTGATGGTGGATTTGAAGGCCGACTTCTTCGGTAGCCTCTTGTATATAATGTAATCTTGTTTGTAGTTTTAGAACATCATTTTTAGGACATCAGAGATAGAAGATAGAAGATTGCTTCAGATCTTCGCATGTTGGAGGACTTATGTACTTGAATTGTAATATCTGGCCTAAACTGGGAAGGCCTTATAGCCTGACATGTATGAATCAATTGGAATAAATATATGAAAAGATATTTACATTCTCTCTCTCTCTTTCTTGTGTGTTGTTGCTTCCACATGTGATCTCTGCAAGGGGGATTTGGTTAGGGTGTGCCTTTGGCCCCTCCCTATATCGTCTCTTGCATCAACTTTATATCATCCACAAATTATTTTTGTTACTCAATATGGGAGCACAAGCCTATATTGAAATCTCATCGATTAAGAGCTAAGAATTGAGACATATCTATTCTTTGAAAGTTGCCATGGACACAAACCTAGCCACAATCCTTATACCTCTGAAAAATTAACCTTCATGGATGGTGTAATCAAGGAACATACCATCACCCTTACCAATAGTGCTCAACCAATTAACCATAACCCTTAAGTTTAAAAAATAAAACCAAATGCATGTATTAGAATCGTAAAACATAATTGTTAAGTTCAAAATTTATCCTTACATAATCAAAGTTATTTAAACTAAAAACATAAATATTAAAATATAGTTTATGCAAACACAACAAAAGATTGTAAAGTTTACATAGTTAAAATGAATATTGTGTCAAAACTTAAATTATTTTGATCTAGAGCTTATATTATAGGCTAAGACAAATTACTTTATCATTAGAGAAAAAGTTCAATTATATCTTAAAAAATATTTTAGCGTAAAATAAAATTCATTTATGCAAATACAACAAAAGATTGTAAAGTTTACATAGTTAAAATGAATATTGTGTCAAAACTTAAATTGTTTTGATCTAGAGCTTATTTTATAGGCTAAGACAAATTACTTTATCATTAGAGAAAAAGTTTAATTATATCTTAAAAAATGTTTTAGCATAAAATAAAATTCATTTATACTTTTTGGCATAACCAAAATATATAGGATACAATTGGGAAATTGAAATTGATGCATTAAAGTACTTCATCCACAAAATATGTTACCCAATTTCATATGATCTCAATATACCAAAAATTTATGAGTTTGGAGTAAAAAATCATAATATATTTTATATTTTGGTTCAAGGTATCAATTGATATTGTTACTTCACATTCAATTGTTATGGTCAATCCCAACTCATTTGTTTGGGTTAATTTGTGCTTTATTTATACATGTATTTGATTACAATAAATAATTTATGAGTGTAACTAATCTCTCATCATATGGAACTTATAATAGTTTTTCACTAATGTGCCATCTTCATTAGACCTAATAGCTTATATACAAAGACAAAAGGAAAAATTTGCATAAAATTATAAATTGCAATGTTTTATCATGCTAATTTAAAAATTTAGGATTGTTCAGTAGTTATAAACCCTAACATTTATCATGTTATCCTAATTGCAACCACAACCCTTTTCCTACTCTTAACATTTATCATAATCTAAACTACATCCCTCACTCTAATTCTAAATGCAATCCTAACCCTAGGGCTAATGATTAACCTAACCCTAACTAGAATTCTAGTCCTAACTCTATCTCAAACTCTAACCATACCCTTAACCATAATTATCATTTTAACCCTAACACTGACCCCAAATTGAACCTTAAACTAAAACCTAGCATAATAATTATTTTATCACTAATATCATCACTAATTGCAATCTTAACTCAGTCATAAGACTAACCTAATAATGACCCTAAACGTAACTATATCTCAAACCCAAAACCTAATCATGTGCATAATACTAACCATAATGTTATCGGTCTTATTTTTTAGTATCAACTATGTCAATTTATTTCATTGATGTTTTGAATCAAAATTCATGATCCATCATCAGGAAGAAGAAAGCAAGGTCCGAGAGGATAGAATGATCATTCTATTCTATTGTCTTTCTCCCTTCTTCTCAATGATGATTCATGGAGTCTAATCTAAAACATCGAGGAAATAAACTCACATAGTTGATACCGGAAAATAAGATCAATAACATTATGCACTACAAAAAATTTATGACTACTAACCATGTTGTAAACCCTAACTCTAACACTAACACCAACACTAACTATAACCCTAACCATAACCTTGAGCCTAACTCTAATTATCACCCTAACCATAAGTCTAACCCTAACTCCAATTCAAACTCTAATCATAAGCCTGACCCTAACCCTAACTATAATCTTAACCATAAGTCTAACCCTAACC